>PVIJ01008271.1:0-75588 GCA_004024925.1 Scalopus aquaticus
TCTGCCTGTTCTGCTCCCCACTCTGTCTCTGGTGAACCCTCTCGCCGCCCCATGCCTCTGGCCTGTACCCCAACTTGTATGTATAAATAAAAAATAAAAAAATAAAATCAGGGCTTCCTAACTCCAAAATCTACATTTGCTTCTGTTATCAAGTTCCAGTGCCAATTTTGAAAAAAGATGGACTTGACCCTGAATTCCAGCTCCAGGAGGAAAGGGCCAGCATTAGGGGACTATCTTCTTATCCTATATGCTTATCAGAATGTCCTTAATGACAGGAAGGGTCAGGATGTCAAACCAGTTGTTTCAAAACCTTGTTTGCCTGAAGGATCTGAGTCACAGAATAAACACCTTTCTCTCCAGGGTGTAGAGTGCAGGGCCTTGTGAAGAGCAATCGATCTGTGGAGGGAGATACTCTACAACTTGCTTGCTGAAAAAATCCAACTGGAGTTTGTCCTTAACTTAATCACTTGTCAATAAATTTAGGGATGCCTTGAACTAAAAGGATTTTCAAAGTCATATTACTTTTATCCTTGCCATAAATATAGGGATGGCCAAATTTATTGAGAGTGTATTAAGTGCCAGGAACTATTCTTTAGACTTTATATGGATTATTTAACCCTCCAACAATCCTATCTGGAAGGTGCTATTGTTTTCTCCATTTTATAGATGAAAGGCACAGAGAGTTGAAGTAACTTGGCCAAGATCACACAGGAAGGAAGTGGCAAAATTGAGATCTGAACTTGCAAACCTGAGACCTATAAACTATACTTAGCAGGCAGTCTTCAAGGAAGCTCGAATACATCGATAGGAATGGTGGTTTCTGGACTTGAAGAAGCTTCTTCTTTCTCATTTTCCATTTCCGGACTAAAAGGAAACTTTAGTCACACAAAGCACTCGGACCCTTTACCACACACATGCTAACCTGTGAGACAAGTCCACTGAGGAAAATTCTTCAGACCTTCGTTTCTTGCCTCCGTTCCTCTTTTTCCTTCTTTTCCACTGTCTTTGTTATCTGACTTCTGTGGTGGGAATGAGGGGCCACTGCAAATTAGGATATTCTTTCTGAGCTGTGGGTACCACCCCCCAGGTACGGTCATTGTCCCGGATGCCCTCAGGCATTAGAGTGGCTGAGCCCCACTCCTTGGACACAAAGGATCCCCTGGTCTTTGTTGACCTCATCAAAGAGAGCAGTCGGATCACCCACTTGAGCATTGTGGTTGAGGTTAACGAACATGTCTCACATTGCCTAAATATAAATATGTGGACCTCCCTGGGGAGAGACCAGTCTTCAAAGAAAGGGCTTGAGGTCTCGCCCTCTGCTGTCACAGGTGGAGGTGTAAGTTCGATGACCAGGGCCTTGGCTTTTGGTTTGACTTCTGAAACTCACATCTGTGTAAACCAGGATTGCAGAATTACTCAGTTCAACTTATATGTGTAAAAAAAAGCAGTTTCTTTTTTCTCTAATCCACTTTGATGTTCCTTATGAGCTCCCTTACCCCTCCCCCGCAACCGCCTGCTGCGTAACAGGAGGAAAAAACCTAGTCTTAGTTCTATAGTTTTTAGAACATAGATGGATCTGATTGTTTAGTGTCTTTAGACTTAACTACGTTTTGGGGTTAAGCTCAGTTATTCAGACTCCTCCCGTATGCTTGCTTCTCTGCAAATGGTGCTTCTGAGCCTAGGCCCCTGGGTCCCCTGCCCTACTGCCATGCCCCCTGCACGTGGAGGCCATATGAGGGGTTTTATGGGGAATCGGAAAGAGGTTTCCTGCCCATGATGCTCTCTTAATTTGTTTCATGCTCCTTCAGGCAGAGACTTGGAGAAGAGAGGTCAGGAGAGGCCCAGAGACTCGGGACTGGGCCTGGGTTTGGCAGGAAACAGTTTGCTCCATCTCCTTCTGTAATAGGGTGGTCCCCAGGAGAAAGGATGTGTCCCACCCAAGGTAGGGTGGAACTGAGCAGGATATAAGAAGCTTGAGAAGAGAGACAGGACGATCACACACAGAGGACACACACAGAGGAGACAGAACACACAGACAGAAGACAGGAGGAGATGGAAGAAGGATGGAGAGCCAGAAGAGGCCCAAGGAGCAGAGAGACTTGTAAAGAAGCTGCACTGGCCTGGACTGATTGAGATAGATGTGGGTGAGAGACGCGTGGGGAAGTTCACAATGGCTATGTTGATTTTGGTTTTGATTTTGTTCTGCTCTGCTCAGAATTGTCTGACTGTTTCTGACCCTTTGGTATGGGTCCCTGCCGAAAGGTATTTTGGTTCCTCCCAGAATTGTCTGGCTGTTTCTGACCCTTGTGTGTGGGTCCCTGCCAAAAGCTGTTCCAGACTTGTGGCAGGCTTTCGGGACTTGCTTTGGGTCAATCCCGTTTGGGTGGACTTTTACCCATGAGGAGTTGGTTAGCATTGGGTGCTTGGCTTAGAAAATATATTCTTTGTCTTCTCTGTCTTTTCTAATTGTATTAAAGTTTCTTTCCACAAAAAACAAAACAAAAAACAGTCAGACAATTCTGAGAGGAACAGAACAAAATCAAAACCAAAATCAACACAGCCATCGTTAACTCCCCCACGCGTCTCTCACCCACATCTCTTTCAATCAGCCCAGGCCAGTGCAGCTTCTTTACAAGTCTCTCTGCTCCTTGGGCCTCTTCTGGCCTCCAACGTTCTTCTGTTTCCTCCTGTCTTCTGTGTTCTGTTCTGTGTGTCCTCTGTGTGTGTGTCCTCTCTGCGTCCTTTGTCTTTCTTCTCAAGCTTCTTATATCCTGCTCAGTTCTACCCTACCTTGCGTGGGACAGGGAACCTGGGACACACCCTTTCTCCTGGGGACCACCCTGTTATACGTCTAACCTCAAGTGGGAAGAGGATTGCCAGCCCCTACCACAGGCAGAGGAATATCCTTGTGATATTCAGGGGGCAACTCCCAAATCAGAGTGCTTGGTTCTTGAACTTCAGTCCTTTTTAGAAGTGTTAACAGTCTCAGACTGCCTGAGGCTTTAAGCCTCCAGGCAAGGCCTCTAGGATCTGGGCTGCAGGAAGAGGGATTTAGAGAGGAATGAAATATTGTTTGCTGACCATTGTTCTCAGTCTATCCTTGTAGGCTTGGTGTGGTTGAAGGGCAGGGTGGTAGAATGTGCTTGACAGCAGCCTCACAGGAGAGGCGGTACTGTACGCTTAAATGCTCTGCTCACACCAGCGTTGCCATTTTCTTGTGATTTGGATGACTTTCTGTACTGAAATCATAATGAAATCCCAATGACTTTTTTCAAGGAAATTGATTATAAATTATTAAGCAATTATACAATGTATATGGAAACACAGAAGAACCTCCAATAACTAAAGCATTCCTGAGAGAAAAGAAAACTGGAGGTATCACGCTTTCGGATGTCAAACTATATTACCAGTGACTCAGTTTCTCCATCCTTAAAATGGGATAATAGTAGTATCAACTTCAAAGAGTAAATACAAACTTTATATCTGTTCACATATATTAAGAATGTAGACTTCGTTTACCTCATATTAAACATGCAAGAAATATTAGCTATTGAGATTCAAACACATACAACAACACATTTTAAACCTTAGAAGTGTCTTATGTATGAGGTAGGAAGAAGTACATGGACTTTCAAAATAGGCAGCCTAAGTTAAATGATGTTGAAAAGTTATATGACCATTGCGGGGCTTGGTCTGAAAAACAAGGATAATAATATCATAGGAGAGCTGCCAGAATTAAATGAAATAATGTGTGCAAAGCACAGAGCAAAGACTTTGGAACATAACTGAAGCTCAACCAATGTTTCTTCTCCTCCTTCCTGATGTTAGCAACATGCTCTCTTATGGTTGTTTACTATTATGTCCACAATCAGGAATCTGAAGTTTTTATAATCCCCTAACTGCTGGTGCAGAGAGAGAAGCCTGGGAGAGTCATTGACACATTCAAAGGATCCTCCAAATCTGGGGCTCACAACTCAAAACTCTTCCCCTGTCAAGTGCCACTGGTTGGAGGACAGTACCTGTCCTCTGATCTTTAGATTTGCGAAGTATATATATATTTCTCCCTTCTTTTTGTTAAAGCTACACTGATTCGTTGGAGGCATTTGAGTCTACTGTATTCACATTGCTCAACCCATACTTGGAGAGAAATGTGTTTGCATAAATACTAGCAGATGCATTTTTCAAATATCACTTCTTCTTTTCTGGCACTCTGTGAGAGAAATGAGCAAATATAAACAGAAGAGTATCACACTAGAATTAGAGCAGATGGGTTCCTGCTGTGGTTCTGGACTTTGCTGGAGTTTGTACATTTGGGAGAGGTAGGATTATGACAAAATCCACTTGTAATGATCTAGCTTTTTATTTCTTGGGCACATATTAATTGTTTAAAAACTGGGCTTCGTGCATATGTTCAGCCCCGAATTTCCCTTTGGTGAACAAACAGGAGGCTGTAAGCAGTCTCTGTAGGAGGGATCTCCTCCTAAGCCTCGAAGAAATTCAGTTTGATTGGGGAATCAAGGAAAAGAGAGAAAGTTCATTTTCACACCACATGCCATAGCAGCAGGGGAAAGGAAACTCTCCCCTCCTCTTGTGAGATGGCTTCGTGCTTATGACCAGAGCTTATTATGGATATTGAAAAATGGAAACTGTCTGTACACATACGTGACCCATCTGATTTAGGTCACCTCAATTCAGACTATACACATCCAGAGAAAGCACGTCCTCACCTGGGAAGCTGACATGAGCCACCTTTAACTCCATTCCACATCTTTGGCCCAGACTTAGTAAGATACTATTTGCATTCACAAATTCAACAAGTCTTATTGAGCATCTACTCTGGACTAGACACTGTACTAGGAGTGAGAACATAGTAATGAAGGCGACATACAGACTTCACAAAATCTAGTGGGAGAACAGACACATCCTTCTGTTCTAGCCATTATATTATATGGATATTAAAAAAAAAACCAGTAAAGCAACAGTTTTCATTTCCAGCCACCATAATATGTCACAAGGACTGCACTTTGGGAAAATGGGAGGTGAAAGCTGCCCTATGACCCTCTTGGTGTCAGTCTTAAAGACCCCCCTAGGAACTCATGGAGGAGTTCCTTGTCCACAGTTGACTTATCTGGTTTCATGGGTTTTCATGGGTTTTCTTTAAGAACTTCTCAAGAGGATACTGCAGATAATCCCTCCTGCCCTTAATGATGATTTCTGGATCTCAGAGAAAGCTCCACCTTTAATCAATAAGTATTCACTCATTTTGTATTACAAGCATGTTTAGCTACTAGATTTAACAATGGAGAGAGCCTGATGTAGTCCAAAGACTACAGACTTTGAAGTCAGCCCTGGGTTCTGATTTTGGCTTGAATATTTATTAGCTACATCCCCTTGTGCAAATTAGTTTACTTTTCTGTGTTTTAATCACCTCATATGCAACATGGGGAAAAGAGCACTTAACTCTGAATCGGTGAGATCCCTAAGTGAAATAATCACTAGCAAGAGCTTAGCATGGAGTACATTCTCCATATGCTTGGTAGCTATATTCTACATAACATAAGATTTGCTTTTGAGTGAAAACAGTTTTTATGGACTATCTAATGACATGCCACTATGAGTTATTTGGTAAATGATAAGTTATACCCGTAGCTGACTCTGCTTATCCTGACAGGTGTCAGCTCTTTGTGCTTCTGCTGCCCTAATTCTGCAGCTCAAAACATTCCTGTCTAGCAAATGACCCAACCAGGGAGCCCAAAAGAAATCATAATGTTCCAGTAAGAATCAGAATAAGTGACAGTAAGACATTTTATAAATGTTTTAAAATGCGACCCTCAGTTTTCTTGCACTAAATGTAGCCCTTGGGCTTTATTTTACTATTCTTTTCACTCATTGAAAATATTATGTTAGCTCTGGGATGTTTGAAAATATAGGTTGAGACTTGGGGGGCCCATTCAACAGAAAAACACATAGCTAGACAGCTAGTGATGTTGTCTCAGGAAATTTCTATGTTCTTCAAGATTTTTGTACCAAAAATCCATGAATCTCATAGTGATGGAGGAGATAGGATCATAAGATTAGACCCACACAGGGGGTGGGGGTAGAAGGGATCAACAATCACATTTATATAAGAAGATATAGAATGTATAAGGAGTGTCAGGACAATCTCTGGTCCTTTTCTAATCTTATAAGCCACTCCTGGAGGGTGTGAGACCCTCCCTAAGAGAGAACTACATAAATACGATCGCTGCCCTGGCTCGGGCAGCAGCCTCACTCCTGTCTGCCCACCTGTGACTGTGCAGGTGCTTTTTTCCACCAACTCTCTATCCCTCTGCAGGGCAGCTCTTCCTGCCCGCTTGTGTCTATGCGAGTGCTCTCTGCTCTTCTGTCTCCTGCTTCAATAAACTTGTCCTTCAAACATATTCGACAACTCTGTGCCTTGGAAAAACTGGCCATGTGCTGCTAAAAGGGGAGCTCTGGTGAAACCTTTCCCAGAGCGAACCCAAGAACCTCACTCTCTGTCGACTTTCAAAACCTACATCATGTGGCGCCTAACGTGGGGCATTCATGGCATCAGTACTGCCACTAAAAGTCGACATCAATAGTAGCTACATCTGACTGATGGGTAGCACCTTCCCCAAGCGCCCCCTGTTCTCAGGTTACTGACCTAGATGTTGGTAGGACTTACTGCATGGTTAACTGATGGGGTTCGTGCAGACTCTCCAGATTTTGCACATTGATTAAATAAAGACACACTTTTAAAACTGGAAACAAAAGTGCAAAACCTAGGGGTGATTAAGTTAACTCTATGAATTATTAGACAACCATTAATAATTCTGGTGACATGATTTCCCATATGAAAACAGAAAAACAGTAAGATATACTTAGCAAGAGAAACATACAAAATCCTACATATAGAACAAGAACAACTGTGTTAAAATAAATCTATGCCTATAAAAGGATTGGAAGGAAACACTATAATGTCAACATTTGAGTGTTAGAACTGTGGCTAATTTTTTGTTTCTACTTTATTTTTGTAACAAGCATATAATGTTTCTATTGTTTTAAAATGCATTTTGAAATGAAGTCTTCTAAGGCCCAAAATATAGACTTCCAGAGATGATTTTCAGGAATCATTTCCAAAGAGGATTTTCAGTAATTTACCAGTTGGCCCAGCTGAGTGCAAATTTTAAAACTTAAAGGCCTCAGAAAGTTTGTCTCAATCAAGTCTTGGGTTCTGGTCTTTCTTTGCAGGGGCTATCATTTTTTCTTTCTAGTTGCCAAAACCTTGCTGGCTTTGTGTCCCTGCTTCCTCTGGAGATCAAGGTCTGCTCTTTTTAAGTCACGCCTTTGGTAATGCATTTATGCGGGATAGGGGTGGATGGCTGTAGAGATAAAATCATGGCGGACTCCAGCCCTCACTGCCGGGTCAAGTGAAGTGGAACCTGGCTGCAAGCTTAAACACACACAAAGCCTTAGTATGTTCTATTCTGTTTTTAAGGTAGTCCCCAAAATTCCCATTTTTTGACCTAAAAAGAGAACCCAGACAACTTGCAATCAAGTCCTATCATCCTCATGATCAGAGGCAGCCCATTTGGGGGACATTTTACATACGTTTTCCCCAAAAGAATCTTCACAGGGCCTTATCACACTCACTGTCCTAGGCGCATCTTAGCCCTTGTTCCTTGCACTTTTTTTTGTGTGTGTGTGTGTTTTGGCTTCTTGTGATCATTTAAAGGTCTTAGAGAAAGAATGTGGATGGGTCAAGCACACCCCTGTGAAATCAGACCATGAGACAGGCCAGGGCTCAGCCCACTCCACTCCTTTTTGTCTTAGAAAAGTATAAAGAGATGGGCCTCCCTGGTGGCACAACGGGTTAAGTGCAGCACTATGAAGCTATCCAGAACCACTGTAGCACGAGTTCGATCCCTGGCCGGGGAGATTCCCACCTGGAGCAGCAGACCTCTCCGGCCTCGCCCGCAGCTCCCTCAGCAGTGTATTCCAGTCAGTCTGTTGGGGGGGAAAAAGGACGTCTGCAACAAACTCCACAGGAAGGTTTATGGACCCCCACCTCAAGCCAGAGAGATCCAAGACCCCTAGGGCTACGAATCCCAGAATTCCATCATCATCCAGAAGAGAGGATTACCGGAAACTGAGGGGTGGAGTTAAGCAGACATGTTGGCTATATAGCGAGGGCTTTTGACCTTGGGGGGCTCTTGCTTCTCGCCGGGCTACCGCGTGCCATTGGGGTTTCCAGCTCTTTGGATCTGGTAGGACGTATTTGGAGATTTATCTCTCTCCCTCACTTTCTCTTTTGTCCCCGAGTTATTCATTTTTTTATTTCCCTTCCTTTTGTAAATAAACCCTTTTATAACCTTTTTGTGAGTGCCTGCAATTGTTCTTATTATAAGTCCTTTTTAAGCGCATGGGTGAGAACCCACAGTCAGGCACCCCATTGTATATCGGGGTTGCCCTGTAACAAGTCCACCTGTTCTGCTCCCCACTATGTCTCTGGTGAATCCTCTCACCACCCCATGCCTCTGACCTACACCCCAGCTTGTATGCATAAATAAATAAATCTTAAAAAAATGTATAAAGAGGAGGAGTTAGGTCCCAAGTACTAAGACACACGCCCAGTGGCTCCTAAGTCAAGCGGATGGGGCCATGTCCCTGGACCTCTCAGCAGAACCAGCGCCTCTTCATTACCCAGCATGCTCACCTCCAGGGCTGCCCAGAGCTTCAGCCCTATTTAGCCATCTAGCTCAATTACTACCTTTCAAGAAAGTGATGCATTCAACAACAACAACAAAACATACCCAACAGACAGAAAAGGATAAAGAAGTAGTTTAAATTTTGCCCTGACATTGGTTACCAGCTATCATATGGCCAGGAAGGGGATGTCCCTGGCAGCTTTGCAGCAAACGGGACAAAGAATGTCAAGCTCTAGGACTCAGAACCGGTAAACAGAAGGGGACAGTAGTCAGGTGACTGCTGAGTTTTAGCCCATTCCCCAGCAGCCCACGCTTACTGGAGGCAGCCAGGGTGTGACAAGTCACAGCTCTGATCTCACCTTCTTAAGCCAACTCAGCTCCCCGCCCCCTCCACCCACTCAGCGGCTGTCAGCCACCTCTGCCAACTTGTTCATTTTGTTTCTATTTTTCTCCTCTCTCTCTCTCTCTCTCTGGGCAGCCACCTCCTCTGCTATTTACCCCCAACACACCCACTGATCTCCAGCGCTCCGCTGCCGTAGTGTAGTGACTCATTTGTTAACTTAGGTATTTTGGGTTTGTTACTCTTCAGCCCCTTTACCCAGAAGAGCCACACAGCCAAAACAGAGAAGAGAGGAAATGGGGGTGTGCAGATGGGAGGGGTGGGGCAGGAATCCAAGAGCTGCTATGGAAAAATTCAGTGGAGGTGTCAAAGCTCAGACTCAGGGAACAAGGCCATTCCAAAAGCAACAACGGGAAGGAAACAGTGCTTTGATGAAAACTTCACCGAGAGGCCCGGACACACACCCCAGCATTCTCCCACAACAGAGAGGGAAGGCGCGTTCAGGAATCCAAAATAATTGTCATTGCTCTTTGGGAATATTTATGGCAACCACACCCAAGTTCTGTTGACTCGGTCAAAGCATTTGGTGGAAGGGTGCATTTCTGGGACAGCCAAACACTGCTTATAAAATATACTTCCCCTAAGTTTCAGTCTCCTACTCCCCAATGCCATGAATAGCCTTTGATTCAACTGTCTACATTTGCTCTGTGGACAAGATCTGGTGCCCAGATTTCTTCCAAATAAACAGACACTGCTTATGTTGTGAATAACAGAAAAGTCATGTGTAAAAGTCAGCTGGAAGATTTGTGAATATGTATGATTGAGAAGCTTCCAGAAAATTGCTGTTTAGAATGAATGTTCCTTAAATTGTTGCCCCCATCCTTCCCAATTCCCAGAGTATCTAGTACATGATGCTTCTACTTGCATTTGTTAAGTCTGGCTTGTTCTAGTTCTGATCTCTTTAGCAAGAGGATTGAATTACTGTTTGTGACATTTGCCATCTATTTCTAGTTTGGGGCTTGTGAGATGACATCCTGGGAGTATTCATTCTTTTCCAATTATGCATTCTTTAATTTGACAAATATTTCCCCAATGCCTAATTCAAGCCAACCCTTCAGGTCCAGAGCTGAGACATGGGAGAGAGCTCTGCGAGCTATTTCAGAACAAAATCCTGAATTCCATTTGAAAGAAGCTGACAAGAATAGAGGGAAGACTGGCTCATGATAAGACTTAGGATTACTGAGTTTGGGTTGTCAATGCTTTCTTCTTCTTCTTCTTCTTCTTTTTTAAGGATTTATTTATTTATGCATACAAGCTGGGGTACAGGCCAGAGGCGTGGGGTGGTGAGAAGATTCACCAGAGACAGAGCAGAGAGCAGAACAGGCAGATCCACTGAAGTACACTGCTGAGGGGAGCAGCAGGCGAGACAAGAGAGGTCTGCTGCGCCATGTGGGAATCTCCCTGGCTGGGAATCGAACTTGTGCTGGATAGCTTCATAGTGTTGCGCTTAGGCCGTTGTGCCACCAGGGAGGCCCTCAACACTTTCTTCTACAACATAGTGTGTTAAAACAATAGGTTGCACAGGCAGCTGCTATATGGAATCATTTTACTGGAAACTGTAAGAAATGGAAAAAAAAAAAGGTAAAAACTTCCCCCAACTTACGATTGTTTAACTTACAATTTTTCAACTTTATGATAGTGCAAAAGCAGTATGTATGCAGTAGAAATCATATGTTTTGTAGCTCTGGTGGGATGCAAAAACACAAAACACAATATTCAAAAATACTGGCAAGACAGCGCACAGTAGAGTACTGTAACTGAGGAAAGGGTCTAAAACTTGTCACTGGGTCAGAACTTCTCTCCCCAGTCCTGGTACCATTGTAACACCCATTGTCACCCATTGACACCCATTGTCACACATGCAAGGAGAAGGATCTTTGGTGCAGGAAAAAAGAAAAAAAAACATTCTATCCTATTTATCCTAAGAAGTAGCATGGTGGAGGGAGAGGGAGAAGGAGCAGCTACTTATTGATGGTGCCAGGTGGAAGTGCAGTTACAGGAGCTGGCAGGGCCTAGAGGAAAGGCTGCTTTCTGCGGCAGCTATGCCAAAAAGCAAAGAGCCCAAGTACCTTTTTGAAATCCTCCCAAAATGGTTGCTCAGCTCCATTCGCTTCCCAGAAACCCTCTCGGCTCAGGAAGTCAGCTCCGTTCTGACTGAGGCACTGCTCTGTCCCTGTCTGGCTTGGGAGCTATTTAGACATTAAGAAGCAGGGTTATTTCCTTGAGCATTTCTGCTGTAACTTTGTTTTCTATCCGATCATTTTCTGCTTTTAATTATTTCTTTCCTTCTACTTTCTTTGTATGTATGCTGTTACTCCTTTTTCCAAAGTCCTGAGTTAGACCCATGATTCATTAATTTCTAGTCTTTCTTCTTTTTATAGTCCAATAAACCCACTGTAAATAGGAGTTTAAAATATATGAAGTAGAAGGTACATTTAATACACTATCCCACTGAACATCATATCCTAGCCTAGCCTACCATAAACATGCCTAGAACACTTCTATTGGGCACTTTTCTCAGCCTAGCACTCTGCAGTCGCGTAATCTGTCACGTTGCTGTACAGGGCAGTAAACTACAGTTCCCTACCAGCCACAGATTGATGCTGCTGGAGTGGTCCCATGCAGATGAAGGACCAAAGTAAAAAAGCTGGTGCTTCGAGGAGGCTAATAAAACTGATATAAATTAAATGAGAAATTCAGTATATGTATAATATTCAGTACATATATAATGCTGTAAGAGGTTATTACGAATTTCATGCAACAAAAATTGAAAATTTATATAAATGTTCAGTTTCCTTGAAAGAGGAAACATACCAAAATTGACTCAAGAAGAAACAGAAAATCTAATTAGAGAGCATTGTTATTTTTAAAAAGTTGAATTGGTGGGTCAATATTTAGCTTTAAAAACAAAACATATGAGGTCCAGAGAGATTTATAAGAAAATTCTGACACTTTAGAAAAAGATAATCATAATATCGCACTATTTTAGGAAATAGAAAAAGAAAGAATGAGAATGAAAGAATGATCAGAACTTGGTTTATGATGCTGGCAGAATTGTAATATCAAAACCAGAAAAGGATAGATAAAAAAGGAAAATTACAAATTAATCTCTCACAGATGTAGATGTAAAAACCCTAAACAAAATGATAAAAAATTAAATCCAGGGTTGTATCAGAACTATGATTTGTTTCAGTTTATTCCAGAGTGCAACACTAGATCACTACAAAATTTAAATAATTTAAAATTATTTGTATATTAAACAAGAATAGACAAAATTATCATCTCAATTCATACAGAGCAAATATTTGATAAAATTTAATTCATGCAGAAATTCTTCAGTAAATTCTTTTTTTTTTCTTTTTGGTCTTAGCAAATTCTTTACAGAAGGAACTTCCTTAACTTGATAAGAGTTGTCCACCCTAAGTTCCTTAACTTGATAAAAGCTGTCCACCCTAAGTTTACAGCAAACAGTATGCTTTATATACTTAACAGTTAATGATTGTTAGATGCATACCATTTAAAGTCAGGAATAAGACAAGGACCACTACTTCTTTTAAACTGAGTACTAGAGATCCTGGCAATCAAAGATAAGAGAAGAAGAAGAAAAATGTGTAAGGATCTGAAAAGAAGAAACAAACTATTGTTACTTACAATCAATATGATCATCTGCATAGAAAATTCAAGGTAATGTATAATGTATTCAAATAGGAGAGTTCAGTAAAAATCCATAGCAGCAGGTCAGAATGCAAAAATCAGCTGTGTTTCTATATAAGAGAAACAAATAATTGAAGCTATAATAAAAAAAAATCTTGGGGCCTCCCTGGTGGCGCAGCGGTTGAGCGCTGCGCTGTGGAGCTGTTGGCAGCGGAGATGCGAGTTCGTCGCCCGGCCAGGGAGAATCCCACATGGCGCTGCAGACCTCTCCTGCCTCGCCCGCTGCTCCCCTCAGCAGTGTATTTCAGTAGATCTACCTGTTCTGCTCCCCGCCCTGTCTCTGGAGAACCCTCTCGCCGCCCCAAACCTCTGGCCTGTACCCCAGCTTGTATGTATAAAGAAATAAATCTTTTAAAAACAAATAAAAATAAATTTAAAAAATCTTTTCTATGTAGCAAAACATTAAAAAAATAAATCTAACCAAAGATGGTTAAGATGATTGTGAAAATAGTTATAAAACCATATTGGAAGACATAAAACACCTAATCAACTATGAGCCACTATGTTGCTTGAAAGGATTACTCAATAGAGACGTCACTGGATCAATAAAGATGTCACTTTTATTTTTGAGAAACTAAAAGTGGAACTCCCGTTTGACCAAGCCATACCACTATTAGGTATCTACCCAAATAACATGAAAAATTAACTTAACAAGTTAACTGACAAGTTCAGTGCAATTCCAATCAAAATCCTCAAGTGTGGTTTGGTTTCGTTTTTTTGAATGGCACTTGGTAAATTCAATAGAAAGTAGAGCAAAAAGCCATAAAAAAAAAAATGGGCCTCCCTGGTGGTGCAATAGTTTAAAGTCTCAGCACTATGAAGCTATCCAGAGCCACTGCAGTATGAGGTCGATACCCTGCCAGGGAACTTCCCACATGGCAAAGCAGATCTCTTCTACCTCACCCGCTGCTCCCCTCAGCAGTTATTTTAGTAGATTCGCCTGTTCTGCTCCCCACTCTGTCTCTGGTGAATCCTCTCACCTCCTCTGGTCTACACTCCAGTTCTTGTATGCATAAATAAATAAATCTTTTTTTTAAAAAGCCATAAAAAGGCAACAAAACTTTGAAGAAAAATAAGAATGGAAGAAATTGTGCTATTACATTTCAAGTTAGTATACTTCAGTGACAAGACAGTGTGAGGCTAACCCAGTAATAGAGACATAGACCAGTGAGACAGAATGGAAAGTCCAAAATTGTCCCATACATATATGGAGCTTTGCCCTGTTACAAATGGGTGGTAGTACAAATCACTCAAGCTATGGGGCTAGGACAACTGGTTTCCAAATAGAAAAAAAATAAAATAATAATATACAATTATTCATGTACAGAAATTAATTCTAGATGAATTAGATGCCTAAGTATCAAAGACAAACCTTAACATTTTAAGGAGAATATTTTTATGAGCTTGGGAAAGGAAATAATTTTTAGACTAAGATACAAAAAGCACAACTCATAAAATCTAGATTGATACATTTCCAATATATTAAAATTAAAACTTCTTTACTACAAATAGTCTTCAGAGTAAGAAGTTAAGCAACTACTAGCAGTGTATATTTACAATCTATAGAACTAAAAAGATTAGCATATTGAAAAATGTGTCCCACAAATTATTGAAAACAAGACAACTCAATAGGGGGAAAAAAGCATTAGATAGGAACTGATGCTTCACAAAAAAGAAAACTAAAATTGGTGAGTAAATAAGAAAAAATGGTCAAGCGTATTAGTAAAGCAACCAGGTGTCATTTTATACCTATCAGATACAAATATGGGAGCTTATATGAATGCAACTTACTATTTGTATTTCTCTCACCCCACTAAATGGTAGTTGTAGGACAGCAGAAGCCTTTCATTCACAGGCTTAATCTCCAGCACCTAGAATGGTGCCTGGCACTGCAGGGCGACCAGGGCAAGAATGGTAAAGTTGAAGATGCATATAATCTATTACTCCATTCGTCAGCATATGACTCTCAGGAAGATAGCCTAAAGAAACCTTTTCTCGTATGTGTACGCCAAAGATGATGTCCAAATATGTTTATCGTTTCAAAGTAGCAACCACATGGAAGTAGAAGAATAGATTGTGGAATATTTACACAATGGAATGATAGCATGCATACCAGTGAAAATGCATGGTTTAGGACTGCATGTGTCAATGTGGACAGAGTATTATATTTTCCCCTGTACATAAAATATATTTGCTAGAACTATGTCATTAAAAAAGCAAAGTACTATCTTTAAGGGGTTGGAAAAATGTTAGCTAAAGAAAAATTTCAACATAAAAGTAAATATGATCATTTATAGTTCTATTTGCTATATTAAAGTTCAAACAATGGATAAGAGGTACAACATGATATGAGTGCCCTGGAAGTGGAGAAATTAATCCTGCCAAAAGGAATGAGAAGTGTTCATGCATGAAGCTGCATGTTATACTTACGTAGGTAGAAACAGAGCTAAGAGGTTCTCAGTGGAGGGAAGAAAGACCTAGGTAGAGGAAAGACATGCTGGGAAAATGTGAGACATTTCCAGGAAGTGCTTAGAGGTTCAATTTGACTTATCGTACAAAAGAATGGTGCAAGATAGGTTGGGACAAAATCTTGGAGAAATTTAAATACCAAGTTAAAGGGCTGGGTGGGAAAACCTAAACTGCCTCTGATGTCCTGGGGTGCCTGGTCTTATGTTTCAAGCACTTAATTGCCACTTGAATTTATTTTCTTGGGAGTTCTGTTTAGGATATTTCCCCAAATTTATAAAGTACTTACACAGTCCAACAACAAAGAAACAAATGGTCCAATTAAAAAATGGGCAAAGGGCCTCAATGCGCACTTCTCTAAAGAAGACATTCAGATAGCCTATAGATATATGAAAATGTTCAACATTACTTATTATAAGAGAAATGCAAATTAAAACCACATTAAGATACCATCTCACACCTGGCTCATATGAAAAAGAACAGAATTAACAAATGTTGGCGAGGCTGCAGTAAAAAAGGAACTCTCCTCTACAGTTGGTGGGAATCAACCCGGAACAGCTCCTGTGTTAAACGGTATGGAGATGTCTTGAGAAAAATATAAGTGGAAATCCCATTTGACCTAGCAATACCACTTTTAGGTTTCTACCCAAATAACATGAAAAATTAATTTAACATGAAAAGATCTATCTACACCTATGTACATAGCAGCACTGCTTACAATTGCCAAATCATGGAACCAACCCACATGCCCTTCAACAGATGAATGGATAGAGAAACTGTGGAGTACATATTCAATGGAATATTACACATCTGTGAAGAAAGATAAAATGGTGGTATTCGGCACAAAATGGAAGGACCTTGAGGGGATTATGTTGAGTGAAATCAGTCAAAAAGTGAAAGACAGATTTCAGATAGTTTTCCTCATCTGTGGAATATAAATACCAAAAAAATTACATGCAAACAATAGAGGAAATAAAAATTTGAACTCAACAAAAAAGATAATGATTACCAGAGGGAATAGGGGACAAAGTGGAGGGGATGGAAGAGTGAGGCAAGTGGGGTATAGGTATGGGCAGTTTAGTGGTGGCTAAAAAACAAAAATAAAAACAAAAAGATTTGTTTAACCCAGGAAAAATAAAGTTACAAAAAATATTTTCCAAATAAGTTAGTTTTTTCACTTAAAAATAGATTATCAGCAAGATACCAAAACATTAATAACTACATTAACATACGTAAGAGAATTATATAATTTAGAGACAGATATAAGTAATTGAAGGTATTTATTTTAATGAATTGTTTTTTCTCCTGCTTGTTCACTCTTATCACTCCTTAGTTTATCTGTAATTTTTCCTCTGTCTTGAGTGGAAAACTTTTACTTCCCTTGACCTCACTTTTAGACTTGAATGTTCCACGGTCGTTTGTTCACTCATTTCATGCCAGTAATATTTATAACAGCCAAACTCAAACAACACATGGGCCTTGGCTTTATGGAGCGTATGTTCTAGGACAAGACATATTCATAACCCAGCAGTGATAAGAGAGGTGTTAGAGGAACACAGGACGCTCTTGCATCTAATCAGGGAGTTCAGGAAGGTTCCCTAGAGGGAGAGGTGCTGGGAAGGGTGTTCCACAGCTTGTCGCTCCCTCCTTCTTGGTCATATCTTTCTCTGCATTATTTTTGGATCAGGAGAGGGCAGAGAACATCCAAGGAGGTGGCTCTTATATTGCTGTGAAGACAACAATAACAAGCAGGCAGACTGCACAAACTTGGCTTTGAAAGAGAGAGAAAAGATTACAGTTAGAAGAGAACAGTGGTGTGTGGAGGGTGGCAGTTGCTTTTAGAGAGATGAACTGAAAATATTTGTATGTTGTCAGGAAAGATCAAGTACAGGGGCAGTTTGGAGTAAAGGAGAGAGAGGAGATGATTAATAGAGCAAGAGTTTCCTGAGGAGGAGGAAGGGACCAGATGGAGGGATTAGCCTTGACTTGATGGAAATATTACAGGAGAGGAGGAATGGGTAGAATTAGAAGTTTGAGTTTGTAGGTGCTGGGACAGAAGCTCAGGGAATTTAGCGGATGGCTTTAATTTTCTCCTAGAATAGAAAGTGATATGAGTTGCTGAAAGTGAAAGTGTTGAATTTGAGGAGAAAGGGAAAGGATGGAAGGGCTGTTGAGAATGACGGAGGAGCAGGCAGGTGAGCAGAGGCTTGAAGGCTACCTGAGCTGAAGCGAATGAATCTGCATGGTTTGTAGCCACCTGGGGGCAGGGGTACAGAAGGTAGGAAGGCAGCAATCAGGGGTGGGATGTTCAAGAATGGTTGAAACACCAGCACTAGGAGAAAGAGGGCTGAGAGTACCCTGCCACGAGGACAAGAGAGGAAGACAAGCCACTAGTGCTGCAGAATCAAGGAAATGTAGGTGGTGCAGGTGAGTGGGGCAGACATCTGCAGGCGTGTGATCCCGCCGCCTCCCCGGTCCCATATGGTGTTGTAAACCAGTGTCACTTCGATGAAGAAATAAAATAAGATGAAGAGAAAGTGGAAGATTATGCGGAACATGGTGGGGTGGGGTGGGGATTAGGATGTGAGCCACATGCTAATTCCGAGGTAAGGTTAGGGGGCTCAGGAGTCCCTTCAACTCCCTTCATTCGAGATGGCAGGATAGTTTGCCACTAAATAAGAAAGGCCTGGAGGAAGGTGGTGAGGTACCATTTCAGCATTCCCCATTAGCTACCCATTTGTTATTTTTTAAAATAGATTCATTTATTTATGCATACAAGCTGGGGTGTAGGCCAGATGTGTGGAGTGGTGAGAGGATTCACCAGAGACAGAGCAGGGAGCAGAACAGGCAGAGCGACTGAAATACACTGCTGAGGGGAGCAGCAGGCGAGGCAGGAGAGGTCTGCTGCGCCATGTGGGAAGCTCTCTGGCCGGGGTTCGAACTCATGCTGCAGTGACTCTGGATAGCTTCATAGTGCTGCGCTTAACCTGTTGTGCCACCAGGGAGGCCCCCCCATTTGTTATTGCCTCGTCCTTTCATTCATTCTCTCACTCCATCCCTTCAACAACCCAAGTACTTTTTGAACACTTACTCCGTGCCACCTCGAGACATGTCTCCTAATTCATCAGTTCTGAAACACACCTTTCTATGTCTCCCTTCAGTTTTTGAATATCTCTGAAGCCAGTTGGGATACTCCTTCTACTGAGGGCAGCCAGCCCACAGTCACGAGGTAGCTGTCATGGTCTTCTCAGGCGCGGCCTTAGTCACAGCTGCACATGCTGTCATTCCTTCAACTTGCCTTAAGTTCACCATCAGTAATAACATGTTGAGCTTAGTTGTTTAAATTACCAAAAATGACACTATTATTTGGCACTGAAATAAAAAATTATTATATTTGCAAAAGTCTTGGAAATTATGGGACATCAATCTGATATTCTTGAAGCAAATACTCATCACTGGAGAAATCACCACAATTTTGTACATTATTGCAAAAATCAAGAACCAAGTGTTTTATGGGACTGAGGAAAGAAAAAAACACCCATCATCAAATAGGATTGTGTTATGCTTTGTTACTTGGGGAGACACAAAAACATTGCCTAAGATAACAAGCAGTGTAATTTTAAAAGGGGGGGGTTGTCCATATTTCAAAGCCACTGTAGGTGGGTGTGTCTGATTCCTGGGTCACAGAGTAAGGGTTCAAACATTGTGCTGTGGATTAGTTCACAGGATTTTTTTCTTTCTTAGTGACATATAAAATAATGTGTTTTAGGACACATCATTTATGATAACTCATGTCCTGGGACTCTAAATATTTTCTTTAAGAGAAATGTAGAGGGTCAGAATTATAAGACCTAAACACCCTCCTTTCCAAATGATGAAATTGACTTATAAGAGGTTGGTGGCTGGCCCAGGATTGCACCTCACAGCTTCCTAGAAGCAAAGGAAATTTATTTACTGGAGGATATTGTCATGATTTGCGGCAAAAAGAGCAAGAAAAAATTACGTAATGGCTTAATGGCCCAGACCGCCATTAAAATCCCCGTGATTGCTTTTTTCCCCCCTATTGGGAGGATGATAAACAGGTTTAATAACTACTAATCTTTGACTACAGGCTTCTGATATATGGCCATTATCTATATCTATTTAATCTCCTTAATCACTGGTCTTGCTGGCTTTAGAGTTTAAATCTTTCAGAGCACACACACTCCTAGAGTCCCTTTTTACTTTTTCCACGAAAATTTCAAGATGTAGAAAGGCGTTTTCTGACAGATACGATAGCAATCATGAAGGACTGTCACTGTACATCCTCCCCCAGAGCTGAGGAAGTCAAGGAAAGCCAGTGTCTAAACTTGAAAGGGAGGATTAAACCAAGAACCCGCAGTGTGTCCATCCTGTCAAAACACCATGGAGTAACTAGGCAGAGTTATTTCTTTCTGCCCAGCCCTGTGGTCCTCATCAAAGCAATCTGCTGACTTACCACAGCTTCAAAAGGTGAAATGTAGTGAGAAAATACAGTGTAGTGAGACAGTGTATGAGACAGTGTAGTGAGAAAATACAGTAGAAAGTGTGAAAAAAAATGAAGGAGACAATTTTCTAATTGTGCAATGAGGAGTTATGATCATTTTATGATAAGCAGTAGGACTCAGAATCTTATCTAAGTAGACTGGAATTTGTTGTTTGTTTGGGTCAGAATGGCTGCCATATTTCTGCTCTTACTGCATATTGGAATTGTGGTCACCATTCATGTTAGTCACTTATAAATTATCTCTGGTTACAAATGTTTGCTCTGAAGGCATTACAAGGAGGTAAAAGACCTACGAGAGACCCTATTCCTCTCTTTCCCAATCTTTGAGGTCCTTTTATCTTCAGGAATTTCCAATATAGGAGAGTGTGCCCTTTTCTCATAGTAAAATCGGTCCATAGCATAGCTTGTTAAAAATCCTTCTGATCTTTCCTTTTTTTGTAAATAAAAAAGACTGTCAGGGCTTCCCTGGTGGCCTCTGGGTTAAGTCTCAGCCTATCACCACTACAGCCTGAGTTCGATCTCCAGCCAAGGAGCGTCCCACATGGCACAGCAGACCTCTCCTGTCTTGCCAGCTGCTCTCCCTAGCAGTGTATTTCAGCTGATCCTCCTGTTCTGCTCCCCACTCTGTCTCTGGTGAATCCTCTCACCCTCCACACCTCTGGCCTACACTCCAGTTCTTCAATGCAAAAATATAAAATAAAAATTGTGAGTTTAAAACAATCAATATCTGGCTATGGTTTCAGAAAACATGATTAGATCAAATCATTAATGTTAGCGTCAGGTTTTTTTCTTAGCTCCAGAAAATTTATCTACCCTTTGTCCCTTTTTTAAAAAATGTGGAGGTTTGACCTCCATGGTGGCGCAACAGGTTAAGTCGCAGCACTATGAGGCTGTCCAGAGCCACTGCCACTCAAGTTCTATCCCCGGCCAGGGAGCTTCCCACATGGCGCAACAGACCTCTCCTGCCTTGCCTGCTGCTCCCCTCAGCAGTGTGTTTCAGTCAATCTGCCTGTTCTGCTCCCCACTCTTTCTCTGGTGAATCCTCTCACCACCCCAAACCTCTGGCCTACACCCCAGCTTCTATGCACAAATAAATCTTTTTTAAAAAATGGGGCGGTTGGCATGCACTGGACTTCACCTTTTAAAGCAGCATCCTGACAATCAACCTCAACCACATGTGCTTCTGCTTCAAGGAAAACAGCCTGGTAATCCTTTGCAAGGAAGGCTCCATCATTTTGCAAGGCCCCATCACATGACTGAAAAATTAACTACGACGAGTTTATCTTCTGCACTGTTCCAAGTTTCCTGACAATTGAGCTTGCCCTCCATCTGCGCTCCCATTCTGGCTGCTGGGAATCTGAAGGTCGACCACAAGCACCCATGGAAATGGATCCTAAGCATGGGACCAGCCTTCCTGGTCCTTTATTGATGCACCTTTTTCACAGTTACAGTATCTGTAAATCTGTGTGCTCATTTTGCTTACTCAGCATTATTATCTAAGTATTTTCATATGTTTCTAACACTTGGACTATAACTATTAAGAGTTACATAATATCTCACTGTGAATTTATTATTTTTTTAAAATGCATTCTCCTGTGATTGCAGATTTAGAGTGTCTTCAGGTTTTTGCTAATGTAAATAATGCTGTTGTGAACATCTTTCTGCATTCATCTTTTGTGGTATGAAATGAGATCCAACTGGTTCAGATAGGCTGGGCATTTCTAAATAGACTGAAATGGGCATTAGTGAATTAGTGGCCTAAAAGTGATTTTTGTGTGCGTGTGTGTGTGTGTGTGTGTGTGTGTGTGTGTGTGAGAGCATGGGCGTTAACCTCCCACTGTCAGGGTGGACGTCTTGTCCTGGCGGATAATTGAGCATATGTCCAGCCATCAGAGAGATGTTCTGATCTTTTGCACATTTCCAGAGCAGGGAAAGACCTGGGAGGTGGCTGAGGGGTAGTTTTGGGGCCCAGCAGTGATCGGTGCCTGGTAATCTGGGCTTTGTGACCAGGAATACAGGAATTTCTGCAAAATACTTTGTGGAAATCATTCTTTCCCACCTGACCTATCAAATGAGTCATTCCTTGGAGACAGAGGACCCTAGACCTCCGTACACCCAGCTCTCCCTTGCATCCCTTACAGGACTGTATGGTTATGGGAGCTGGAACCACAAAGGCCAGCTTCAGAGCCAGGAGACCTGCCTCTGGCCTGGGTGGGAGTAATCCCCTAGCTTGGCACCCACTAGCTTAGGAGGACAACTCAATTTGAAACCCTTAGGTCATGCTTTCTAACACAGCTGTTAGAACACACGCCCTGTAAACAGGAAATGCCTTAGGAAGTACAACTGAGTACTCCTTATTTTTATTCTTTAAGAAACTATTAAAAAGCCTGAGCAGAGGATGATATTAATCCTGCATTACAGTTAACAAGCTAGAGCTATTCCCTGGTTTTATGTCCTGGGCAACTGTGTGCCTACTGCTGCTTAACAGGTGCTTAAATATCCCAAATGAATCTATAACTCATTTTGCCTTGTAAAGTATGTGTCTGAGCCAAGGGAGCTATAAGTTACATAGTTCATTTATGCTATCATAGAAAAAGGAAAGAATTACTAATCCCTAAACCAATATTTAGATATCTGTGCTGGGAATATGGAAAGTGTAGTATTGGGTGAAATGGAAACCTGTAAAAACAGGAGAAAGGAGGTGCTGGTGGTTGAAGACAAGACCTTAACTCCATGTCAGTGCCCTGCTCACCAACCCTTCATGACCCAGAGATGCATCATTTGCTTCAGAAGATGGTATTGCTTGGGACCTCCCTGGTGGCACAATGGGTTAAACACAGCACTATGGAGCTGTTGGCAGCTGCAGCATAAGTTCGATGCCTGGCTGGGGAGATTCCCAAATGGCACAGCAGACCTTTCCTGTCTCACCTGTTGCTCCCCTCAGCAGTGTATTTCAGTTGATCTGCCTGTTCTGCTCCCCAGTCTGTCTCTGGTGAACCCACTCACTGTCTCACACCTCTGGTCTGCACCCCAGCTTGTATGCAAAAATAAATAAATCTTAAAAAAAAAAAAGAAAAAAATGCGGTATTGCGGGAGAGGCTGCTTCATACCGTAGGAACTTTCCTCGTGCTGAAATGTCCAATTTCTTTCTTCTCCCCTCTTTGGCAAATGCCTGCTCACCCTTTAAGGCTGACATGTCACTTGGTTTGGTTCTAGCATGAAGACAGCCTAGGATAGGGGAGAGAACTTGAACTTCAATGTGAGTCATAATTGGGTTTTGTTCTTGGCCTCCTTTTTTCCTAGATGGGTGACTTTGGACAAGTCTACTTGATCCTGTGAGCCTTTTCCTCCTCAGTTCATGGAGTGAATCCCCTCCCTCATTGTACTGCAGAGAACATGAAGTCACCTGAGTATATAACTTGTTTGAGACACAGCAGGCACTCAGTAAATTTCAATTTCCTGCCACCACGCCCAGCTTCCATTTGAAAAGAAATTCATTTTGCAACTAAAGAAAAAAAGGTTTGATAAAACACTCTTATACACGCACCCGATCGTGCCACGCCCCTCTATTGGCTGTTCATTGCCCGCACGGGCAAGCCCAAACCTCTTGGCTTACAAGGTCCTCTGTGATTGGGCCTTGATTTAGTTATGTGACCTTATCTCATGCTCCACCACCTCCCCACACGTTGCACACTCTGGTAATTCTGCAACTCACCCAGAGCCCTGGACGACCGAGGCTGTTGCATGTTCTGCACAGGACACGCCCTCTGCTTGCTGACCACGCCCCCTACTCCTTCTCTTTCATCCTGTGCTCAGAGGCAAGTCCACACTTAAAGGCACACTCTGGGATATCTGGCCAGTTCTCAAAACTCAGTTCCAACACAACCTCTCTGAGCTTTTTCTTATCTTCTAGTCTCCAAACCAAAAGTAAACATGCCCTGCTTTGTCATTCCTAGCCCACTCAGACAGTTCTCAGGGCACCTGAGGTATTTGATTATACTTATTTGTTAAGTCAGTCTGTCTCTCTCTAGGAGTCTGTGCACCTCTTAAGGGCAAGAACCGTGCCCCTAGGTACATCGAATTGGTATATAGGAAACCCTCCTTTAAATTTTACCTCACTAAGAAGCATTGTATTAGACTTTAGGATAGAAGGAGGCAAAGGAAGGAAGTCGTGACCCTGGCTGCCTTTACGGGACATGGAATCATGGAAATGAATATGATGAAGTGGGATTAAGAAAGAAGAAATTACAATGAAAACAAAACACTTTACATGTTTTATCTCTCATTGAATACCTGACTTGCTTGGAAATAAGTACTATTATTTTGTGAGTATGGGAAACTGAGACTTCAATGAAGTGACCTAAGCAGCTTGTAAACATCCATAATCCATGCTCCCCGTCTAAACACAATAATGTATTTGATCCTATGATTTGAATGAAATTCTCAAAAAATCTATTCATAGAGAAATCCTCATCAGGGGCCATCTTACCCACTTACTTTATAAAAAACTTGAATTCCTGCAAAAGGATGCCTCGCAGTCCATTGACGATTTTCAGGAGCTGAGAGCTCTGCTGTTCCATCTCAACCCGTCTTCCTGTTTCCAACTCCAGAGAAACACTGAGAACACAAGCTCCCCCAGTTGCTGTGTCTGCACCCACTTGCCCTACGGACCTCCTGGCTCTCATGGCACAAGGAAAACCTGACCTGTGTATGGCCAAGCACCTGGAAGAGACTATTTTTGGGGGGCCCAGTGAGAGCGGTATTCCTTGATGATGCAGGTTTTGGGGCTCTGTTTGGGGCTCTGTCTTAGGTTACCTGGAAGCCCAAGGCTGAGGGTGTTGTTCCTTCTCAGAGCTCTGGCTGCAGGCCCACCTGCAGACCTTCCTCCTGGAGGCCTTGTTAATGACTTTAGAGCCTGATTGAGATCAGGTGGCCTCCAAGCTGGCACCAACACCCATTACACTCTCCAAGATAAGGAAACCAAACATTAGCTAGCTGGTAGAAAACAGCGCCATAAACACACCCACACCCTCTTCCCCTCACCCCTTCAAAGGAGCAGCAAAATGACACCCCAGTCCTTATTTGGATAATGACATACAGAACTGAATATGACCCCACTTGGTTCATTTAAGGTTGTGTTAGCGCAGAGGGTCTCCTTCAGAGAGTGCTTTCTTCATTTCCCCCCGCTGAATCAAGTGCCTGCCTTTTTCCAGGAATTCTCCAGATAACCTGCCCTACCTGAGCACCTTAACTCTCTGGCCCTAAATTATATATACAGTTGACCCTTGAACAACCCCGGGTTGAAATGTTCAGGTGCACTTGTGCATGCATTTCCTTCTATCCCTGTTCTGCATTCACAGATTCAACCAACTGCAGTTGGCTAAAGTTATAGGTGGTCTTTTTAAAAAAGAAAAAAAAAAAAGGGCCTCTCTGGTGGTGCAGTGGTTAAGCACTGCTCTGTGGAGCTGTCGGCAGCAGCAGCGGTGAGCCAAGTTCGACGCCCAGCCTGGGAGATTCCCACATGGCACCGCAGACCTCTCCTGCCTCGCCCGCTGCTCCCCTCAGCAGTGTATTTCGGTCGATCTGCCTGTTCTGCTCCCCGCTCTGTTTCTGGTGAACCCTCTCACCACCCCACCCCTCTGGCCTGCACCCCAGCTTGTATGCAAAAATAAATAAATCTTTAAAAAAAGTTATAGGTGGATTTGTGATGGATTGGGGGGTGTCATCGCCCTTCATCATCTGTTGTTCAAGGATCAGGTAGAAACTTAATGGTATGGTGAATGCTGGCTATTTTTCATAGACATAGGAGGCAGTCAAGTGAATATTACTCTTCACTTGTTTTTATGTCTCGTGTATACAAATAGTTTATTACTCCCCTTGGGGTGGGCGTAAACATCCTATTTCTTCAGCATTGCCTGGTGTGTTCCTCCGACCAGCAGTATAAGAATCAACTTGGAACTTGCTGGAAAAGCAGATGCCCCTAGAACTATTGGATCAGAATCTGCATTTGAAAAAGAGCCCCTGGTGATTCACAGGCACCTGGAAGTTGGAGAAGCTCTGGCTTAAAATGTTCGCTGATAGGCAGACTCTGCTGAGCCCAGGATGGTGGTCAGCAGGCAGAGTGGGGTCAGTTTTCTCTGTCCCCTGAGATCCTCAAGTGTGGACAATAATTCTACCGGTCATTTTCTGGGTATGTTTTTGTACACAGTGTATATTTTTTCAGTGCCCTGTGCTGATATTTTTATTAGTAGTAAATATTAATAAATATTGCCAATATAATAAATATAGCCTGACACCATTATTTACTGCCACAAAATATTTGCTGAGCATTCAGGTGCTAGGTGATTTACCTATATTGCTTCTTTTAATCATTGCTGTATTACTGATAGTTGCTTGGGCTGCTGTGACGCCAGGTGGCTTTAGCAGCGGGCATTTGCTTTCCCACAGTTGGAGCCCGGATGTCCAAGTGCAAGGGCTCATGGGCCTTGGTTTCCTCGGAACCCCTCCCCTTTCCTCTCAGGGCTATCTCCTCTGTGTCCTCATGTGGTCTCCCCCCTGCGTGGGCAGGTGTCTGGTGTCTTCCTCTGTGAGTCCAAATGTCCTCTTCTCATAAATCAGATTGGATGAGGGCCCAGTCTAATGACTTTATTTTAACCTAATTACCTCTCCAAAGACCTTATCTCCAAATATGGGTCCATTCGGAGATGCTGAGGGTGAAGACTTCAACATACAAATTTTGGAGGGACACAGTTCAACTTATAACAACAACCCAGTGGCTAATTATTATCATCTCTATATTACAGATGAAGGAGCAGAGGCTTAACCAAGTTCATTAACTTGCTTAATGTCACACCACCAGTAATGATGGTGCCAGAACTGGAACTTCAGTTTACTCATGCATTTGTTTACTCATTTATTTTACAAGTATTTATTGGATGTCTGCTGTGTACTATACTTGTATATATGGCAGGGGTAAAGAAAGCATGGTTGCTGCTCTTATAAATCTTACAGTTCATGGATTATTTCTTAACCTGGAGTCTATATACTTGCCCTCTCTACTGCCATGCAGACTCATTTTGGGGTAGCCTAAAACCATTATTTGCTGCCAAAATCAAAAGAACAGTATAGCAACATCTCCAACAACACCAGCCTCTGAATCTAGCTCACAAACCTCTCTTTGGGGCTATGTTTGTTTCAGGTCAGTCCCGACCTTTTCCTAGGGTGACCAACTCATCCCAGTTTGCCTAGGACTTTACTGGTATTAGCACTGAAAGCCCTATATCCCACGAACCTTTCCAGTCCCAGGCTAACCATCATAGTCACCCTACTACTTCCTGACTTGAGCCTCAAGAGTCTAGGGGAAGAGGAAGGAGCAGACATTACATAAAAAGAGCCCAGCTTCAGAATCTAGTTGGACTGATGGGGCAGTGAAATTCCAGCTTCACCCAGGCCTCTTCTTACTGCTAAAAAACAAGACAATCTGGTTCAACCTATTGCTACCACAGATGGGAACTAACTCGGGACACTGGAGCACCCCAAACATTGCCTGGCCTCAGTATAAGCATGAACCCTACATGAACAAGGTCATCTCTGGATGTTCCTTAGCCCCAGGACTCAGGAATTCCTGAGTTTCAAATATGCAACCGTCCTTCCTTAGATAATTTCAGTTTTATTGAATGACATGTGAGAAACTCTAATAACACTGGATAACAATTTTTATAAAAGTCATGTTACTGAAATAAAATTAGTCATTTCCAATCAATTTGTATGTGCTCAACACGAAAATGACAGTCAAATTCTAATTTTGGCTCTAGTTTTTTTGGTAATCTGCAATAAATGGATGTTTACATCACAAAATGCATGCCAATAGTAATAAGCCTACGGTTAATACCTGTAAAAAATCAAGTCATAGACTACTTCTTAGATTTATTCGCTTGTCTCTTATACAGCTGTTCAGGAATAGAATAGATGGAAGACGGTGTCCATTGTGCAAAAGCACAGCCTTAAGACTCAGTTTCAAAGAGTCTATTAAGTTTCCATTCTTGTGGATCATGAGCGATTTCTAAGGCATTCATGAGGCCCTCAATATTGGAACAGAATACCAGAGTACTTTCCTTTCTGAAGAAAGGCTCCAACTGCTGGTGGCGCTTTCGATATAAAGTAATTGTGATATCTTCTTCTAGAAGATTCCATTGTTGGAGTCTTGATCCTAGCAATTCTGCCTTGTTCTTGAATGAGTCCAAATCATGAACCAGGTCATTTAGTTCTTCCTGTGTTAGTCTGTGTGGGGTTGATGATGCACCACAGTGAAAATCTGGATCACTGCATGCTGATGGAACAGGAGAAGAACAAGTCAGCTCATCCTTGTCCTCATCAGATGAATCAAGAGAATATTCTGCTGGAGGTTCTGGAATAGGAAGTCCCTCATCATGTGGAACTGGTCTCAATGCAGATGGAATGTTTGGGTAGACTATTCTCGACTTCTTTTGCTTCGTTATTCTGCCAGAAAGAGGAGGAACTAAGTAGAAGTAACAGTCTTTTATGTGGTTGCTTGGCTCTCTCCACACCATGGGGACTGCAAACGGCATCGATGGTCTTTTGCCATTTAACCACTGTGAAAGCTGTGTTGTACATGTAGCACAGCATATATGCAGGACCCAAGGCTTGTCTTGGTCACCAACTTGCATCTGAAGTAAAGATAAGCCTTTTTCACTTGAGAAGTGATACTTTTCTTCTGGTTGGCAAATGTCACTTCCCCACAAATAGAGCAGAAATTGTCCACACTATTAACGCACTTACGAGGCATTACTGTTCTGTATTGTGCCTAAATCGATAAAATAATAACAGTTCTATGGAACAGTAGCTCAAATTGTCTCGCACAAAGTCTGAAATATTATCAATGCTCAACTTTTCCGACAGGGCTTTCTAGAGTGCACTGCTGACGTCAGCTTACTTCAGCAGCCGCTTGGCAGTAGTATTGCATTGCATCAGAAAATGATACAATCAACTCTGGATAACGTGTGTATGATGGTATTATGCAATGCGATGCAATATTACCTCATTCTAGGCTGATTTAGGATGTTGTTGCAGTCCTACTGGATAAATTTACATGGTAAAACATAGAAAATGAATGATATGAAATATCTTCAAACGAGAGCTAATAAAAATTTTCAGGGTTATACTCATGTTCATCACACCAAGAGACTACAGATTAGGGCCTTTTAAAGTCAGTAACGATCTCACTGTTGACCACTGTATGGGAAGCTGTGGTTATCTCAGAAAGTTCTCTCAGAGGGTGCCATCTTGGGAAGACCAGAGAGTGCTGTAGTTTCAAATGCTCCAGCCCTTGCAATGTGCAGAAAGGAGCTTCAGAAGGGCAGGCAAATCCTACTGCATGATAGACCCCAGCAGACCCCAGCTGACCTGCTCTCCACGTCCCCGTGCCATGAATCTGCCACTGCCCACTGTCTCTTGTGACTTGCTTAGATGCCTCATTGGCAAAAGCTCCTGCATGTGGAAATGGGAGGCTTCTCAGCTGCCAAGGGGCCAAGTGCGTTGTCCTGCAGGTTCTGCTTTGCGTCCTTCTGTAAGCCCTCAAGGCCTCAAGGAAGGGCCAGGGAATGAGAGGAGAATAGTCGGGGACCTTCATAGTTAGTTGGATCTATGGAAACTCCTAAATAAGAAATTTAGCTTTTAAACAAAAAGAAACAGTCAAAGTGTATACTGTTTCATCTGCTCTCTTACCCAGGACTATGTGTGGGCTAGGATCAGACAGTTTCTTGAAAGAATGGCCTTTCACAAAAACCAGTGTCTCTGTAATCTGATTTCAGGGAAATACTTAGTCATATTTAGTCTCTAATTAAGCTTCCTGTGTTCCAAGTTAGTCAAGAGATTAACTGATACTTGTTTAATTGTGTTGCAGTGTGAAGTTGTATACTGGAAACTTATACAGTGTTATAAGTCAATGTTATCCCAAACATTTTTTCGAAAAGCACCTACTGTGCACACTGAAGGTAAATTTTTTTTTAAAGATTTATTTATTTTTGCGTACAACCTGGGGTGCAGGCCAGAGGTGTTGGGCGGTGAGAGGGTTCACCAGAGACAGAGTGGGGACCAAAACATACAGATCAACCGAAAACACTGCTGAGGGGAGCAGCGGGCGAGGCAGGAGAGGTCTGCCGCGCCATGTGGGAATCTCCCCAGCCAGGTATCGAACCTGTGCTGCAGCTGCCTACAGCTCCACAGCACTGCGCTTAACCCATTGCGCCACCAGGGAGGCCCCTGAAGGTATAATTAAAAAAAAATTATATTCATGTTTCAGGTTCTTGGCACAGAGTTCCCTAAACCCCGGGAATTTCCTGCGTGATAAGGGTGTCTTCTGCTATTCCTAGAGAGCCCCGTTTGACCACACCTGAGTTTACGCTGATGAGGTGACTCAGGCTACGACCCCTAGATAACTTCAGCATGAACACTGATCACCAGAAAGACCAAATTTTCAGTCCCACCCTGACCCCAGGAAGGGGAAGGGACTGGAGACGGTTATCAGAACCCAAGCAACAGGACTCAGGTGGCGCCTGGCTTTGTGAACACACCGATGTGCTGGGAGGCAGACCCGGAGGCACAAGGGAGCTCCGTGCACCCTCTCACCGCCAGCACCTTGCCCTTTGCATGTCTTCCACTTGACTATTCCTCAGTTGTAACTGTTTTAATAAATTGATAAAAAAAATGAAGTGCTTTCCAGAATTCCTTGAGTCATTTTACCCATCATGGAAGCTGAGGGAGGATTATAGAAACCAGGCCAAAGCGTGGGTAGCTGGGGCTCTCCACCTGTGACTGGCATCTGAAGAGGCGGCAGATTTGTGGGACTGGACTCTTCACCTGTGGGGGGCTGACGCTGACTAGGAGCCAGTTTCAGAATTGAGTTGAACTGTTGGACACCCGGTCGGTGCCTGCGAATTGGAGCAATGGAGTGCAAAACTTGCACACACTTGGTGTCAGAAAACGCTCTCAGTAATGAACATATAAGTACCGAGGAGGAGACACACAAAAGAAACAGATGGTCATCAGAGAGTTTGCAGTCAGTGGGGATTCAGATGGGCATGAATCAAATGCACAATTCAAAGCCATTTTGATTCAGGCCCAATCGGTAAACTGCTCTGCCTCATTTAATCTCGATTTGACCTTGAAATCCCTTTCAACTTCAGTATAGCTTCAATTGATATATGTTTTATGGTGCAGAGACAGCTGGGCTATAAGGGAATAATGAGGCTCTTTCCTGGTTATTGCACCACAAGCAGCAAAGTCTCTGCAGGCGCCCTCTAGAGAATGGAGCAGGAAGTTCTGCATGGAACAGAGCAAGTGCTAGAAGTTTCAAGATGGCCAAGTTATAGGTCAGCTTGGAGAACTAAGATCCTCAGCAGGACAAATGTTTCTCAGTCATGGTCAAGCCTAAGTCCCTCTCCACCCAAGGTTCTCCATGTGTGTCCTGGGGGAATGTGGCAAGGCCAAGGTTGTGGATATTCCCCACGTGGACACAGAGATATTGAAGGAACTCAAAAAGAATCAGAAGCTCGCTAGGAAGTACCAGGCTTCTTTGGCTTCCGAGTCTGATTAATCCTGGGCCCAGGTCTGAAATAAGACTGGCAAGTTCCCTTCTTTGCTGACTCACAATGAGAACATGGTGGCCAGAGTTGATGAGTCTACCATCAAGTTCCAAATGGAGAAGGTGCCGTGTCTAGCCGGGGCTGCTGGGCTCGTGGAGATGACCGATGATGAGCTTGTGTGAATTTCCCACTGTCATTATTCAAGAACTGGCAGAAGATCTGGGCTCTGTACATCAAAAGCACCACGGGCAAACCCCAACACCTGTACTACGGCCCAGCTTAGTAAACCTGCGGCCAGAGCTGACACCTGCTCCGTGTGACCTCAGAGGCCTCAGGTTGAACCTGCTCCTGGCGGGCCTACCACACCGGCCAGCCGGAATTCGGGCACGGCAGTGAGAGCCGGATACTAACCACTGCTTGCTCACAGAACATACGAGTCCCCACGCTGGTTGGCAAATGTTTGCATGTCCTCTGGGAAATTAAGAAACTTCCCCAATGCCCTACACTCAGTGCTCAGCACTCAGGAGTTTCCTCTTTGACATTTTCTGCTTTGCTTTTACTTTCTTCCGAGTGGAAGGAACACCAGAGTCTCCTCTCACCGGGAAAAGACTTTTGATGTTTCTTTGTGAATCAGGATCTTTCAGAGAGGCCTGTGATTTCCCACCTCCCACAAATACATTTGTGAATTCGAAAGTGTGAAAAACAGGGAACTCGGAGACTTCTGAGTAGATGGTGCTGGCATATGGGGACTTAAAAAAGTGCTGGAAAGTCCTCCTGGCAGAAACACCTCCTCATCTTAGAGAATGATTCCCTCAGATAGGACCTGGAAAGGCATCAGGCTGCAGAGGCCCTTAAAAGCAAACACCAGAAAGACAATAGCTTAGAATCCTAGAGTCACTAGGAAAGAAAGGAGTTTTGGATAATTGAGCCTATTCCCCTCATTTTACAGTTCAGAGATGGGACCTTCTACCCAGGACGGTGGTCCAGCTGGGCTATTTCTAAGACAAAACAGGACTCGTCAAAGAGTACTAGGCCACCCCTTAGCCCACGGGCAGAAATTCACTTGCTAGCTATGACGGTGACTGTTGGGGGAGGGGTGATTCTAAGGAGAGTAGCCTAGAGGGGCTAAGTTGTCAGGAAGGAGCAGGGCCCAAGGGGGCAAGGGGACACCAACCACAGTTCTTACATCTTCCCTGGATATGTCAAGGGGGCACAGCAATGTCCCACTGCTCCTGGCTCTCCTGCCAGGGGCCTGGGCACAGCAAGAAACTGACCACATTGCTTTAGAGATTTGTCTTGGCCGGCCCGGGCAGTCATAAAAATAGTGCTGCAGACCAGGCAGCTGAAACAACAGAACATCTCTTCTCCCGCTTCTGGAGCCTAGATGGCCAAGAACAGGGTGCTGGGAAATTCAGTTTCTGGTGGGGACTCTTCCTGGCTTGCAGATGGCTGCCTTCCTGTGGTGTCCTCAAGCGACCTCTGCTTTCTGTGTGTAGGAGGGAGTAAGGGGTGGAGGGAGATTCCTGCGTGTGTGTGTGTGTGTGTGTGTGTGTGTGTGTGTGTGTGTGTATCTATCTACATCTCTGGTGTGTCTCCCTTCTTCTTATAAGGATACCATTCCTATGGGGCTAGAGCCCTACCCTTTTGACCTCATTTAACTTTAATTACCTCCTTAAAGACCTTATCTCCAAATACAGTCGGGCTTCAACACATGAACTCTGAGAGCACACAGTTTAGTCCATAGCAGGACTGTTATTATACCCTGGGACAGTCTCAAGTTATTAGTAAGTTTTCATCTTGGCAGCGGTGAGATTTCTAGCAAGGACTGAGTCTACCATTTGAGGCCCTTCTACTTTGAGTTGGTTGACAAATCTCCAAGCTTCATGGGACACAAAATATTACCCCAAAACTTCTTTCTACCTAGTGTTGAAGATCTTCAAGTGTCACCCGCTGCCAAGGAAGAACCCCAAACCAGCCTGGGGCGCGTGGGCCAGGTGCTCCGCTTTGTGCACCCATCTTTGCATTTGTGACGTGGTTCTAGATGACCTGTGTCTCCATCTCCTCCCCTAGATGGGGGATTTCTTGATGGCAGATTCTACACCTAATCTCATTCATGTTTACAAACTGCTAAAAGATAAACAGTGAGCTGTTAAAAGATAAACAAGCATATTAAATCATCCAATCTGGCAGATAGAAAAGAGCTCCAAAATGCTCCAAAATGAAGCCTTTTATTGGCAGAAGGGAGCAGAAACAAGGAAATTATACCATTAAAAAGTGGGTTGGTTTTTGCAAAGTTATGGCCCTTTAGGGGATGGCGGGGTTCCTTGGGTGGGTTACCTAACTGGTGATCAACTGATCAACTGGTTTCTGATGGGCTAGTTTAAGATTCCATTTCTGGGAGAGCCAACACTGCAATTACCTCTATTTGGTGATGTGGGGCTAAGCATAGCATAAGGGACACTATTTGGGGGCTGTTGTCTTGTTTTTAACAATCCCTAGTACCCTATTCGTGGCACAGGCCTGGGTTCTGTTGCCTGTCACTGCTGAGAAGCCAAGAGACAGAGAGACAGGAACTGGCTCTCTAAGTGCTTTTACTTTTCAGATCACTGGCCAGTGTCCTGACAGATAGGAGGGCAGAGCACCCAGAAGACACCGTTCTGTCCTCTCATCTGGAGCTGCCTTCTTTATGACGGGCTGGACAACGGAAGTTCGTCCTAAGTAAACAGCCCATCAGAACAGCCCGGCACAAGTGATGTTCCCGACATTCGTCACATTCAGAACTTGTTACCAGCCTCCTGGTTACCTTGACCCCGGTCCATCCCATGGCGTCCATGTCCCGCACTCCTTCGGGCATCATGGGGCAGTGACCTCAGTTTAAAGCAAGAGTTTTAGTTGAAAGGAAACAGATCACTAGTCATATCGTGCCCAGCACAGCCTATGCTGGGGGTGTGTGTGTGCAGATTCCTGTACCTGGCGTGGCGCCCTTCCCTTCCTCCTGTCTCCCCATCACACTCAGTGCTCATAACCCATCAGCTATTAGACAAATGATGGGCAGAAAAGGCGCACTCCTAAAATTGTTGATACTGAGGCAGGACCTAAAGCAATTTTGATTTCACAATTTAGTATTTCTTTTCCCTAAGGGGATCACCCCCCCAAAAAAAAGTTATATCCATTTTGAGTCCCACAAAACCTGGGCTGCTGAGAAGGGGTGTGGCTCTCTGCTATATTTAATATTTTTTTCCTGTTTGTCACTGGAAGGGAGGATAAGCACCTTGAACACATTTCTCTTTCCCTGAGACTATTTTTAAGAGATACAATCTTGTCACTCAGCCATTCTTTGGTCAAAGGAAATGAAAATACTGGAGTTGTGGGCCTGGGAGTGTGGAATATACTGACTTCCAAAAATCTTACTAATGAAAAACACAATGAGCCAAGCTCAGCTGCTGACAAGAACCCCAGTTCTGGAGGCCAGGAGTCATTCGCTGCTCATACCGCTCCATCAAAGTCCGGCCAATCTCTTCTTAGTGTCTCACATTCGCCCACTTCTCTCTCTACCTGTGTTGTCGTTCCCTTGGTCTCCTGTCTGCTGATGGCAACCAGCACTAACTGGGCTTCCTCCTTCCATCGTTGCTTCCTTCCCACTCGGCTTTCACACAATAGCCAGAGCGACTTTTGATAATTCCAAGTTGATCATGTAGCTCCCTAGCTTGAATTCCTCTTTCACTCCCCATACACCCAAGGTTCAGCGTCTGTGGGATTATAAACAATGCCTAGGTCCTGCTGAGGCTCCTTCGACCTTTTGGGACATTACACCCACACCCCTCGATCTCCCCCACTTCTTGCCAGCGATTCTGGGCTCATTGCATCGAGTTACTTGACATTCCTTGAATGTTCTTTGGCACACGCGGCCCTCTGCCTGGAGTCTTCTCCTTCATCCTGACTCATCCGCTTTCAGTTTGGGTGTCTGCTTCTCAATCAAACTACTACAGGCATCACATACTTAGCTGCCAGTTTCCCGGTAGCCACATTTTAAGTACCACAATACAACATCTCACATGATATGACAGCAAACTTGGTGTGTTGTGCCTCATGGGATAATACTGCATGTCGTTTCAGTTTCTAAATTTTAAATCACTAAAACGAAACAAAAGGCGAAAACTCAGGGGCTCAGTCCTAACCGCAGCATTTCACAGGCTTAATGACGCCGTGGGACCCGCAGCCCACCGCCGGGGAGCACGGGTGGAGATGTCACTTCCGCTGACGTCCTCGGTGGCGCGGGTGCCCCCTCCATTACGGCAGCATTTACAGCAGTGCCTCTGCTTGCTTGTGTCTGTTTCTCATTAGACGCTAAGCTTCTCGACAGTTAGGACTTTGTCTTACTCATCTTTGTATTTCCAGCAACCGACAAGCCTGAGCAAAAGCTGCTGCTTCCTTTGCTTGTTTGAATGAGGTTGGAGCTGGACAGCCCCACTTTTCTCTGGGCCTTTAAGGCACCATGAAACTGACCCCTGACTAAACCCTCTGACTTCATCTCCTACCACCCTCCCTGTTGCTCACCCGCTGCAGCCCCATCCCGCTGGCTCCCTGCCATTCCTTGAATACCCAGGGCCTGCTCTAACCTCCTGCTCTCAGCACTTTGTTCCCTGTGCCTGGAAAGCCCTTTTCTTAGACAGCCAGTTGACTTTGCTGACGCCCTCACTGCATTTAGGTACCACACAAAAGCTGCCTTCCTTGGCCAAACATTCCAGAATATTCTGCCGGTCGTTTTCTAGTGCCTGAAGTTTATCTTTCATCATGTACCCATCACCATCTGGCATGTTATTTACTTAATAAAGTAATTTTTAATGACTTGTCCTACTAGGATGAAAGTTTCATGAGAACAGGTACTTCTGTGTGTTGCTCATTGCTGGAGTTCCTGAACCTAGTAGTTCCTGGCACCTAATGGGTGCTCAGTAAATATTTATTGGCTGCAAGAAGGTTAGACTATCATCAGGGAGCTTAGGGAAAGGGAAAAGATAACAATGCACTCAGTGGCAGAGTTTCATCCAAACTGAAAGTGGAAGAGATGAGTCAGGGTGAAGGAGAAGACTCCAGGCAGAGGGCCGTGTGTGCCAAAGAGAGCTTTCAATAGTTCTCTTACTTCAAATTTCAAAACGTTCATACGGCTTGGAAAGTCACCCAACAACTGGCTTTTCCTTGGTTTAGAGTACCAAAGTTGACAAGAAAAAGAAAAATCCTCAGTTTTAGGAGCTTGAGACTTCATTAGTAAGTGTAATTGTCTTCCCCCAGAAACATCGGAGGCGATCCTTGATACTTTACTTATGGCAGAAGGGTTGGATGGGTAGAATGTAGCTGCTAGAAGCTTCCATGGCAGTTGGTAAAGGAGTCCACCTGTTGGGCTGATGGCAAGGACTCCAGGAGGACCCATGGAACAGAAAGGGAGCAGGTAGGGAAACTGCTGGGAAAAGCAGTTAGACCAAATCCTAGGCTGTCTGAATCTGAGTGTCACTGAGACACAGAGACGCGTACAAGCTGGAGGCCAAATTCAGCATCTGAATCTGTCCACTCTGGAACATCATTCAGTAACACAGACAAGCTACTCAGTTGCTGCTTTGTCCCCACTCGTAAAGTAGAGGTAATTTGTATTTCATAGGGTGCTTGTGAGGATGGCATAACCTACATGAAAGTGTTCCGTAAAGTATTGAACATAGTCGAGTTGTAACAGGATGGTCCCCAGGGAAAGGGGGAGGTCCCAGATTCCCTGTGATTTCTGCCAGCAACACTCCACGTTTTTTTTTTTTCTTTTTTTTTTTTTTTTTGTGTTTGAGATTTTTTTTCTGAGCCCTATGGAGAAAAACTGCAGTTGTATAAAATATTTCACGTGGCATAACTAAAAACTGTGTGTCTATATGTTGTATGTCTTTTCCTTGTGCCTAACTGTCTTGGCCTCTATAGGTTGTAAAATTGGTATAGAAGGTGTCTATAGACATTGTAAAAAAATATAATGAAAATTGGTACAAATGTTTTGAGAAAATATGATTTGGGATAATTTTGGCTAATAGAAACTAATTTGTAATCTAATGGGTTGTTTTAAAACATATAAAGATGTAATGGGTATACTTTATCTCGTCTGGATTATTAATGTTGCGTCCGTAATGTCTTTTAAGTGTCAGAAAAAGTGAGAGTTTGGAAAATTTAAGGTTTTTGGAAAAAGAATTCAGTTATAAGATAAAAACAAGGTTGTGGTTTGATTATCAACATGGTACTGATGTCATTTTGGGGTTGACGGGTTTGAGAGCGGGGTCCTTGGGTTCACTCTGGGAAATATTTCACCAGAGCTTCCCTTCAGCAGCACATGGCGATTTTCCCAGGCCAGTTTCCCCATGAGATGAGACAGAAGTTACATTTAAAAGACCAGGTTTATTAGGGAAAGGAGAGAAGAATAAAGGACACCTGCATAGACACAAGCGGGCAGGAAGAGCTGCCTCTTTGTGGGGGCAGCATTAGGTCTTACATCTTCTTTCTGGTGGGAGGGGCTCATCTTTATGCATCGTTTTATTCCAGGGCAACCCCAATGTGAAATGGGTTTCCTGACAGGGGATCCTCACCTGCACTTAAAAGGGACTTATAATGAGATTCAACTGCAGGCACACACAAAAGAAGGGTAACAAAGGGTCAGCTATGGCAACGTCATCATCATCACCATCAACTACCGCCCGGGCAACTTAGGTGGGTGACCCTGTGGGGCCTGTGTCTGGCAGCTGCCAGAATCTGAGTGATTTTCTTCCAGCCCCAGCCTCACTGGTGGGTGCAGCCCATGCTGGGGGTTCCCTTGCTGGTTTTTGTCTTCCCGGCCACAGAGTCTGCTTGTTTATGGAGGTCGCCCGTACCATTGGGCTGTCAGATAAGGCAGGATGGATTTTTGCTTGGAAAACAGATGGCGTGCCTTGGCTGTTAGGAAATGCAGGATGGATTTTTTTCCAAGCAAAAATATGTCCACCTTTTCCGACAGCCAGGAATCCTGCACCCTGGCTCGGCTGCCTCCGAGTTGCTCTTCAGGCCATTGCGGATGCTGAGGTTGTCCAGTTAAGTGAAATGTGATGGAGCTGATGTTGTTTGTAGGGTTCCCGAGACCTCCAAAGGAGGAGAGGAAGCTTGCCTCCATTGGCAGGACTGGACAACCCGGAAAAAAAAAAAGCCCTGGTAACCTCGAGAGAGGAAACCCCAGGTGGAGTCTGGTGAGACCGACCTTGTTCCTGAAGCCTGCACGGACTGGATGCTGAGAGCTCACTCTGATCCTCCGTGGAGTGCTCCCACGAAGCCAGCTAAAACTGCTGTTTGGTTATTTGCCTTGTGGCATTATGCAAAAATAGGTAAAATGGACTGAAAGTAGGTTTGATTTGCAAATATTTTGCTGTACTGTTGAATAAAATTGGGATCAAGGTGGAGAGAACTAGTTTTTAGAGAAGTTGAACCAGTTTTAAGATTTTTTTCTTGTAATTTTGATATATTTGCTGTTTTGTCTTGGTTAATGCCTCCAGATGGTATTTTCTTTTGACATGGACTGATAAACAATTTTCCAGGAATGAAGGACTTTTGTTTGCCACAATAGACACGACTTGGAGATTGACTGTTATTTTTCTTTCAAACTGGAACCCTAAAATATTGCCTTCTAAGGCTTCACTCTGAGATCTCCACCACTATAGATATGGTGGAATAAAAATTATAAGGGGGGATTGTAACAGGGTGGTCCCCAGGGAAAGGGGGAGGTTCCAGATTCCCTGCCCCACCCAAGGGAGGGTGGAGCTGAGGAGAGATGAGAAGAAGCTAGAGGGGAGACTGAAGAAGGAAGGAAGCAGGATGGAGGCCAGAAGAGGCACAAAAAGCAGAGAGACATGTGAGGAAGCTGCACTGGCCTGGACCGGTTGAAATAGATGTGAACGCTGACTGTGCCATTTCAAGGGTTATGTACGAAATGATATGGGGCATAGGATGTGGGGAATTTCCTTCTGTCTGGGGTAAGTTGTGGTCAGAACAAATTTTATAAAGAAAATAGCAGACTTGAAGAACCGCTAATATTTTGCCATGTTGCCACAGGGGAAGAGTATTGTGGGGCTGACCCAGCACAAGCAAAGACTTGGAGACATGGGGTTCACGTGTGATGTAGAAGAGCCACAGAGTGGGGTGACTATTGTGGGATAAAACTGAAGAATTACTTTGGTCTTAGAATGTGGAGGGTCTTGAATTCTATGCTAAGAAATACTTGTACGCAGAAGGCAATATGGAATTGCTGAAGAATTTTTAAACCAGGGATGAAATGATTCTAAAGGTAGTTTTGGTAATGGGAGAAGAGAAGTGGGAAAGGAAGGACGGAATATTAAAAAAGTCCAGACCAAAGATGACTGGGCCCTGAATTAGGATTGTGTCAGAGTGGAGAGAGGTGATCTATTTCAGATACATTTCTGATGGACTTGACCCAACTCAGTACCCAACTCGTGTGTGTGTGAGAGAGAGAGAGAGAAGGAAAGACTCCACTAAGAAAGACTTCCATAAATGAGAAGTCACAGAGAACTCAACAGCTGTAGCAGGAGAGAATGCTAATGCTCCATGACCAAATAGAACGGTCTGACCACTCACCCTGTCTTTGCTTGACCATATCGTCTAAGCAGCCCCTCTCTCTCCCCCCACATTCACACAATCTGTTTTACTGCCAGGTAGGAAATTAATAATAGCAGCCAGGTGGTCAGCAGATTGTCCATCTAAAATTAACAATTGGGTCAGGGAAGAGCTTTGCAACACAAAGTCTGGAATCCCTTGGGGGATGTGGTCCTCTAGAGCAGACATATTCACTGGACCCAGGGCAAAACCCAGCTAGGTGGAATGGACATCCGAGGGTGACAACACTCTCTCCTGCTTTCTAGAGCAGTCAGGGATCCAGTGCAGATTTTATATTGGAAGAACAATATGGAGTTGATGAGGCTAAAGGTCATGACGCAGGAGGGGAAGGGCTGGCAAGAGGTTGAGAGAATGGAGGGAAGTTGATTAGATTCGTCTTCCTCTGTTTCCAAGGCAAACAACAAATGTATCATGTACCTTGAGCCTGCTGTTGAGACCTTCTTTCATTCTGTTCCACCCAAGCCATTTATTCATTTACTCAACAAGTATGTCTTAAGGACCTATTGAGTACATGCCTGTGCTCTAGGACCTGGGAATATGTCCACAATGAATGGAACCAGGACCATTACCTCTGCCCTCACTCTCTTTGTTTACTCAGCTCTAAGGAGAGTGGGAAGTAATGTGGGATTGGGCTTGGTGGGGGGAGAGGGTATCCTTTCTATGATTCTCACGTGTTTAAATGTATTGAGATATCACTGGGTGGTTTTGTCTGTCCCCCCCAGCAACTGTAATGTCTGCATTTCTCATGCCTAGCACATACAGACATGCCCAGTGAAGTGGGACTGGATGAGAAGAAACTGTTCTGATAGGCATATTTTAATTCAGTGTCTCCTGGGCCAAGAATCTTTGCTCTTGCTGTGAAGGACTTGACAAGTGTTTTGTAGCACTGCAAAAACCCCACTGTTTCGCGTTGCAGAAATACAGAGCATACCTGATGGAGTAGACCTAGTAATTTATGCTGAATTTGTGCTTTGATTTCACAGCCACAGGTGACCAACCCCACACTCAGTGTCTCCCGGTCTTAAAACTTGAAGCCACCTTGCAGCTGCACCCATTCATGGCCTTTAGCTAATCAAAGGAGGGAAATTTTTAAATCAAACTGCCATTGAATATTCTCAAACCTAGGAAGGCATTGGTAGCAAGTGGAAGTTGCATGGTTTAAATGTTAATAACCATCATTGTCATTCGTGTAATGCTTCAGTTTTCCAAGATATTGCTTATACTACCGAATTCCATTTGATTATATACTGGGATAGATAGGATATTATAATGTCCTTTCCAGATAAGAAAAGGAAGGCAAAGTGGAATGAAGAGTTTATGAAAGACATACAGGTGGTTACTGAAACAGTTGGGATGGGAAAACAAACTTCTTGACCAGTATTACACTTATTCCTGCCGCTGGGTACACGTTCTAACTTCCATTAGCACAAACTTTTGTTTAGAGCCCTGTGATTTCTTCCATGCCTAGTAGTAACTGGGATTGTAAGAGTAATAAATGGTAACACTCAGTAAGTTATTTCCTTTCTTCTAATTCTTTGATGATTATGTAGTGGCCTTATTTACTTTAGCATTTTTGTCCAACATTAACAGAGCCACGCCAGTTAGCTTTTAGTTAGCACATTGCTATTCTTTAAGCTCCAACCTTTCTTTGTCCTATGTTTTGAGTGTTTATCTTGTAAACAACAAATAAGTGGATTTAAAAAATCCTTCCTTATGTGACATTTAACACAGTTTGGTCTGTTTACAGTACTGTTGTTTTTAGATTAATTTCTACAATCTTAATGTGGACTTTCTATACATGCCTCTTTTTCTGTTTCAATATCCCCATTTCTTTCTTGCTTACATTTCAATTAGAATTCCCTCTCCCCTCGCACCATCCTATTTCTCCCCTTCAGTAGATATTCTGTTCTTTTTTTTTTTAAAAATTTATTTTTTATTTATACATACAAGTTGGGGTACAGGCCAGAGGCGTGAGGCAGCGAGAGGGTTCACCAGAGACAGAGCGGGGAGCAGAACAGGCAGATCAGAAATACACTGCTGAGGGGAGCAGCGGGTGAGGCAGGAGAGGTCTGCCGCGCCATGTGGGATTCTCCCCGGCCGGGAGTCGAACTCGCGTCGCCGCTGCCAACCGCTGCACCACTGGGGAGGCCCAGATATTCTGTTCTTTTTTAAAGTTGCACTATTCTCATTGTCATTACTCTAAAAATTTTAACACGCATAATTTACTTAATAAATTCTTCTTAATTCTTTACCTTACCATCTATAATAGTACAAGGAAGCTTAGAGCGCTATTACTCAGATCTGTTACCCCAGTTTATATGCTATTACTGTTTATATTTGCTTCACTTTGTTACATGATCAATTTTTTAAAATTTACCTATACATTTGTTAGATTACTTGCTCATCGTTTCTTCTAACATCTCGAAACTTTTCCTGATTTATTTTACTTCTCCAAGTGTGTATTTTAGAAACTTTTTTAGTATTTATCTGTTTATAAGATTCAAGTTTTTAATATCTGTAAAATTTTTAAAATAAGGTAGACAATCTTAGGTAGAATTTATTTTTCATCAAAGTTTTTTGAAGTCACAAAACTTCTTACTCCAGTTTCCACTGTGATGTTGAGAAATCAGTTTTCAATATAAACATCATATTCTTCCATAGGGGATGATTTTGCTTTGACCAGTCCTATATTTTCTTTGTTAAACTGTGACTTCACTCCAATGTGTCTAGATAAGTATTTACTTTTATAATCAGAGATACCTTAAGTTGAATATTTATGTCTTTTATCATTTCTGCAAGTCAAAAAAATTGTGGTTTAACGTATAGAACAAAATTTAGCATTTTTAAAATTTTAATCAGTTTGAGTGCACAGTTCCGTGTCATTAAGAACATCACATTACTATGCAAGTGTCATCACCTTCTGTCTGGACAATATTGTCCATCTTCTAAAACTGAGTTTCTCTTCCCATTAAATGCTAATCTCTCTTCCTCCAGGCCCTAGCAACCACCATGTTACTGTGTGTCTATGAATCCAACTTTGCTAGGTGCATATGGAATCACACAGCCTGTATCCTACCTAGACTACCTTACTTCACTTAGTGTATTTTTTTCAAGAGTCATTCCTATTGTACCCTGTGTCAAAATTCTCTTCTTTTTAAAAGACCAAATAATGTACCATTCCATTTTTTTTAATCCATTCATTCACTGATGGACAGTTGGGTTGTACTTCCATCTTTGGGCTATTTGGAATAATGTTGCTATGAACACGGATGGATATACAAATAGCTGTGTGAGTCCTTACCTTCAATTCTTTTGGATACATACCCAGAAGTGGAATTTCTAGATCATAAGATAACTCTACTTTTATTTTTTGGAGGAACTACCAAACTGTTTTCCATAGAGGCTACATCATAGGGTATTCTCCCTAATACAGGTTCCAATTTTTTCATTCTCAACACTTGCTTTCTGATTTTTTTCCCTTTTGATAACAGTTATTCTAATGGGTGTGAAGTGGTATCTCATTGTTTTGATTTGCATTTCCTTAATGTTTAATGATCCTGAGCATCTTCTTAAATACTAATTGGCCATTTGTATATCTTATTTACAGAAATGTCTGTTTAAGTCCTTTGCACACTTTAAAAGTAGATTTTTGTTGTTTAGTTGCAGAAGTTTCTTATCTATTCTAGATATTAATTCCTTATCAGATATTACAAATATTTTCTTCATTCTGTGGATTACCATTTTACTTTGTTGATAGTATCCTTTGATACACAAAACTTTAAAATTTTGTGTATCAATTTTTTTTTGTTTTTTTCTTTGGTTGCCTATGTTAGGTGTCATGTCCAAGAAATCTTCACCAAATATAAAGACATGAAACTTTCCTCCTATGTTTTCTTCCTTTAGGTCTTAACATTTAGGTTTTTATCTATTTTCAGTTAATTTTGTAGTTATATAGTAAGGGCTCAACTTCATTTTTTTTTTGCCATATGAATATCCAGTTGTTCCCAACACCATTTGTTGAAAAGATCATTCTCTCTCTGAATATTAATCTTCCTTGATCCCTTCTTATCCCTCTTTTGGAAAGCTGAGTAAATTCAGACTTACTTTTCTCACTTTACCCTCCATATTTTTAATCTTTCTTTTCCTTATTTCTGTAAGATTAACTTTGTATAATTTCTTCAGCTTGTTTTTCAATTTACTGACTTTTCTGGATCAGTCTGTTACGTAGTCTGTCCGCCAAGTTTTAAATTCAATTATTACTTTTTTTTTTCATTTTTAGCAGATCTATTTAGTTCTTTTTCAAATATGTCTAGTTGTTTTTATAGTCTCTTTACTCATAATTTCCATTACTATCATTTACTTCATAGTTATTTAATATTTGATAAACGCTAATAACTATGTTGAAAGCCTCGGCAGGTGATTTTTTTCACCCCTACTTGTTATTTATGCAGTCTCTGACTCAGGGAATTTGATTTTTGATTGTGAGCTAACATTCTTTGGAACTTTGTGGGAATTCTTAGGGGCCTGAGTGGAGAAAGTTTGGGTTTGCTGTTGCCAGTGGGGATGCTACCAATTTGGGGCCACTTTGAACTAAATTTTGATTTGTTTTATTCATTTTTTGGAACATGAAGGAAATCTGGATTCAGGCTTCAAACTTATTTGCGATCACACATGTGGTTAAACGTTCAAAAGGAGTCTAGGGCACTGTACCAAATGCCACATCCAATATATTGTTTTCATTTATTATTTGAAGGATAGGTCTGCATCTCTTTTAAATATTCACTGTGTGTGTGATCCTTTGCAACTCTGAATAAAGGTTTAGGTCTCTGGTCTTACTCTAGAGCTTATGTGGATTTCAGACTTATTGTGCTGCCTCCAAGTGGTCATCGAACAAATACTCTAGAGGACTGCAGAACAGCAGATGCTTTAGAGGGCTGCAGACCTGCAGATGCTCTAGAACAGCCTCCAGACTTCAGTGTTTGCCTTCCTCTTTTGATTTGTGCTCAGTTTCATCTTTGACTTTTGAATATTTATTTTCTTGCCAAGCAGAAGATGTTTGTTAGATTTTATCAAGTAACTTTAAGTGGTCCATGGCAGAAGATTTTAAAGATAGGAACTCCTCTGTTATACTACACACCTCCATGGGTTTCGATAGCTCTAAATTTGGTGATGCTTCTAGATTAAACTTCAGTGTATGTTTTATGGGTATGACTTCTCACAACAACATGTGAAATATGTATTATCACTATCATCATTCCCATTTTAGGGATAAAGAAATTGAGGCATCGAAAAGTTAAGGGATATGCCCAAAGTCACATAGTAAATAAATGACAGGTGTTTGAATCTGGGAACTCTGACCTCAGAGCACATGCACTTAACCACTCCAATTATATTCAGTTTTTCCTGTGCCCAGGATTATTGTTTCCTGCTTATAACCAAAATGAGGAGGCAAGGTTTCCCCATATGGAGTCTTAGAAGGCACACAGGGCTTTATGTTATGTATATTAGTCCTTAAATATTATAGATGTTTGTAGGAAGGGTGACTAATAGGATGTTTTTTGTCAGTTCTGGACTTGAAATCAGTCTTGAGAAATGGATTTGAATTGAGAATCCATTGAGGAGAAAAGGGAAAGACAACCTCCAAAGGAGGGGAGAGGGGAGACCTGAGCTCAAAGTCAGAGGTAGAAATGGGCATGACAATATATGTGTGAATATCCTGTCCCTAGGCAGCAGACGGTCTTCTTCAACAACAACAACAAAATGGCCAATTCAGTTTGATTAGTATGGAGGAGACTGAAACCAAAATAAAGAAACTTAGATATAATGGGTAGAAACTGGGTTCAGGGCCTCCCTGGTGGCACATTGATTAAGCGCTGCACTGTGGAGCTGTTGGCCGTGGCAACGCGAGTTTAACATCTGGCCGGGGAGATTCCCACATGGTGCGGCAGACCTCTCCTGCCTCGCCCACTGCTCCCCTCAGCAGTGTATTTCCATCGATTTTCTTATTCTGCTCCCCATTCTGTTTCTGGTGAATCCTCTCAGCACCCCACGCCTCTGGCCTACACCCCAGCTTGTATGCATAAATAAATAAATCTTAAAAAAAGAAATTGGGTTCAAGGAAGATCCCTTTGTATGGTATACTTGATGAAAGTTACCAACACTGTGATGGGTCTGACCTTTTATCCTACCTGCAAGCAAAAAAATTAGCCTATGACATGGATGTCAGCAGAAGACCCAGTACCCTTGAATTAGAGTCAAAAGATTTTATTGCTCATGTCACAACACAGCATACCTTTCACTTTATTATACACTTCCTTTGCCCTTGTGTCCCTTGGAGGTGACACAGAGTTAATGCTACATATTTATGTCAAAGCTGGGAAACCTCAAAAGACTCAGGAACTTAAATCTTTAATAATGGGCTGAAAGAACACCTGTCTGACTTTTGCCCAAAGGGAGACATTCTCTTTTATTAAACCAGACAATAAACAAACCCTGTTTTCTGCTCTAGAGGGGGACAGTTAAAAAATAAAACCATCTGTGCCTCTGTTTATGAGAAGCAATACGAGAAACTCATAAAAAATTGTTTCCTAATAAAATTAATCTGAAAAATTGCAATCTGAGTATGAGCTTTTGTGTAAGTTCCAAGAGAGCAGAGCTCTCAACTGCTGTTAAGGACTGAATTCATATGTTGATGTTCTAATCCCCAGTGTAATGATCTTAGGAGGAGGCTTGGGGGAGGTGATTAGATCATGAGGGTGGAGCCCTCATGAATGGAATTTGTGCCCTTATGGAAGATATACAAGAAAGATGATCTCTCGCTGTCTCTCTGCCATGTGAAGATACGGCAAAAAGGAGGTCATCTGAAAATCAGGAATGGGATACTTAAAAGATGCTCCTTCTGTTGCCCCCTTGATTTTGGTATCCCTAGACTCCAGAACTGTGAGGAATAAACGTTAGTTTAAGCCACTATGGTCATTTGTTACTGACTAAGGAACCAGCTGTCAGTATTAGCCACAGTTATACTCCTATAGATAAATATGTAATAGACTGTCAATAATTGTTTGCTGAATGCCTTTAGTGTCTGACAATTTCTTCATGCTTATTATATGCCAGAACCCACTATTAGCCACTTGATAAGTGTTAACTCATTTAATTCTTGCAACAATAGTACTTTTATTATCTCATTTACAGATGGTAAAACTGAGGCATAGAAAGTTTTAATTAACTTGCTCCAGGTGATACACATAAGAAGTGGTAGAGCTGGGATTCTAACAGCAACATATGACTCGAGTACAATAAACTACCTCTCAACGTCTGCCTAGTGGTGGTAGTGAAAAGAGGGTCTCTTAAGGAAATAGTTGGATGACTTCGGTGATTTCCTGAATAGAGGAAACTGAAAAAAGTAATGAGTTTCTATTTTAGAGTTTTTTCTCTGTGAAAATAGTGGAGCGAGGTACTTTCAAAGTCTAGTCCTTCAAGACAGCTACTAAAAACCTGGCAGGATCAACTTTGTCAGAACTCTGAGGCTAAATAAATGCTTGCAGTAGTCCAAGGGATACGTATCCCAGAAAACAGTTGAATTTCTGTAAGAACAACCTGGTTGGTGGCACTTTAACTTGCTCTAGGTCCATCTCCAGCATCCCAGCTCAATGGTAGCCTTGAAAACAACAGCATTCTAGAGCCAGTACCAGAGAGAGGAGGGTGGATGCCATTTGTGAATAGTTGTCTTTGGTTGATCTATCTGGTGGCTGCCTAGAAGATGCTTCAGAAGGCATGTTTTATCTCACTTAACTCAGAACTTGTCCCGCCCTCAAGTGGCTAGCCCAGTCATTTGTAGAAAACACTTGTAAGCAAATGCTTTAGCCTTTGCTGCTAAGGCAATGGATAACAGTTGGGACAAACAATAGATTCATCAAATACCTTCTTGGGAAGCTTGGGGAATAAGATGCTTCTAGGGAGCTTTAGAAAGCTCTGACAAATTTCTGGCAATCTTGAAGTCCCAGGGCTGTTCACCAGCTCATGGAAGATCAGAGAAGCTCCCAAGTTCTGACCTCTAGTTGACCTGCACTAGCTGTAAGTGAAGGCCAAGGCGGGGTTGTAATTTTCCTGGCTGAAAGCACATCCCAACAAACACACACACTCTCTCCACAAAGACTAGGAAATTTTGTTGTTCTAGGTGTTTAAGAAAATCTTTGTACAATCATTAAATTGAGATAAAGGAAATGTGTCACATAAATGGATCAACTAAATCTGGTATACAAGGGAGGAAATTATGACACATACCACACATGCATGAACTTTGAGGACATTCCGCTGAGTGAAATAAGTCAGATGCAATTGGACAAATACTGTCTGATTCTACTTTTGCGAGGTACCTAGAGTGCTAAAATCATGGAGATAAAATGGAATGCTGACTTCTAGTAGTTGTGTGAGGGAGAGGATTAGACAGTTATTGTTTAATGGATATCAAGTTGCAGTTTCAGAAGATGAAAAGAGTTTCAGAGGAGGATGGTGGTGATGGTGATATAATATTATGAATACACAAAATATGGTTTATCCATATAGTGGAATATTATTCAGGCATAAAATGGAATAAAGTACTGATGATGCTACAACATGGAAGTCCCTGGAGAACATTACACTAAGTGAAATAATTTAGCCTTCAAAGATCACATATTCTATTATCTCATTTATAGACATGTCCAGAATAGTCAAATCCACAGAGTCAGAATGTCGATTAGTAGTTGCCATGGGATGGAGGAATAGGAATTGAAAAGTATGGGGTTTCTTTTTAGGAGATAGAAATGTATGGAAGTTAGATATTGGCAGTGGTTTTTCAGTAATGTGAATATACTGAAAATTCACAATTGTATACTTTAAAATTGATAAAATGGTGAGTTTTATCATTTGGATTTGATCTTAATTCTTAAAAACGGAATGAATCAAAGGTGAAAGAATTGCTTTCAGATTTCAAGTCTGGGTAATTAAAAGAATAATCTCATCTACACAGATGAGTACACTAGAAAAGGGGAATCTGATTTTTGAGGCAGATGGCAAATTTGACTTTAAACATGTTGGCTTCCCACTGAAGACTCTACATTTGATGGAAATTGTGATCTCTGATAGACAACTAGTGAGTGTTCAGGGAAAGAAACTGGATTTAGAGAACTTCAGCATGGACAGAGAGAATGAAGCCATCTCTAAGGCCCCCTTCTTTGCATAACATAACTTGTCATCTCTCTCAGGTTAATGCTTTAAAATAAGCAAGACCCTATAGGTTTCAAAAATGGACAACTTGGGTTGGCAAGACATTTGTAGAAATAAGGGGAATTCTTTCTGATCTGCACTAGGTTTCCTTCCCTCCCCCTCTTCAAATTGGGACCCAGTCTTTCTATGAGGAAAATGCACTCCTCACATCCCCAAAGCATTGAGACACAAAGAGACTCTGTTGACATTTTGGTGAACACTCTCTATTTGGGATTTTAAGCAGGAGATTGATTGATGTTTCTAAGAAATCACTCTGTTGGCTGGGTGGAGAATGGATGGGAGAAGTATGCAGACCAAACTGTGTACTTTTTCCCTTTTGGCAGTGAACCTCCCCAGAAATGAAATTCTTCAGTTGTTTGGTTTTTTTTCAAAATCAATTCTCTGATTTTGAGGTGCTATATGTACACCTGAGTTTACACAGCTTCTCCATAGTTTCATTTTTGGGGTGTTCATCAGTTAAAAAAAAAAAAACCATAAAAATTACATTTCACAGTTGGATTACCAAAGAACTTGTGTGTGTGTGTGTGTGTGTGTGTGTGTGTGTGTGTGTGTGTGTGTGTGTTTAGCAGAAACAATTCTTTAGAAATGTTCCAGGTATTATAACCCAGGTGGATCTACAAATAAACATTTGATTTCATTTTTCCATTAGATTCCAAATTATGGCTTTTATGTTTTCTTTTGTTAGGAGGAACTGAGTCTGTGAGGGTATAAACATATGCAACTACCTGGCATTTCAACAGGGATAGCTATAGTTTTCCTAGAATAAATCCCAGGAAGTTTCACAGTGAAATAAACAGCCTTTGCAAGCAAGCCTGGGGGTCTGTATTGTTGTATCGTGCAGGTCTGGCTAGCTCTTCTGTTGGAGTGTTCAGAGAATTTCCTTAGAGAATTAGGAATGCAAAGGGACACTCTCAGAGCTACTAGAAACCAGGAATATTTTTATCTGTCCTTTCATTATTCATGGCTACTGGAAAAAAACAGACGACAAGCATTGAACCTAGGAATTGGTCTAAATGTGGACAGCGAAGTCTGGTATTGTACACTGTGTCCAAGAGCAAGATGTTCCCTCACATTATAAGCCACACATGAAAGGACATTCATATGGTTGTGCTGTGTGTCTTCAATAAACATTTCCCATCTTCAGTTGATTGCTGCAAAACCTTCACTTCTCTGTCCAGACTGCACAGCCGTGGACTTCTCTCAGATGATGGTGGTTGGTGCATCATCAAATAAATGGAGGCCATCAAGCAGCTTCTGGTGCCCTCCCTTCTCACCCACAATCCTTTCCCCTCCTGGAAGGGAGCCACACAGCCACTTCTCCTGTAGCTAACTTCTCTGCATCGTCCCCAAATTAAGCAGTGTCGGGACAAGAAGAGCACAGTTGCAGGTTCTCAGTGGAGCTGGGCAGATGGGTCAAGGAGGAGTCCTGGAGCCCTCGGTGGATTTTTCAGCTTTTAATGGTCTTTCGTAGAGAGGCAACCAGGTACAGGGCAGGCTGGGGTGCCAGGGGGCCAGGAGGCTGGCAGGCCTCCCAGCCCCCGGTGAATCTTTACTCTCTCGGGCTCTCTGGCGTTCTCTTGTGGCCTCTCTACTACACCCTAAGCGGTCCTGTGCCCCACGCTCTGTTCTCTGCTCCCTGTTGCTTCTTCTGCTGCTGCTTCTGCTTCTTATAAGCCCAGTCTCTGGGCTCAGATGTACCCACTCACACAGGCCCACACCTTGCTTCTGGTGCCCACCATCAGGCATGCGTGCAGGCCTGCAGAGGTCCGTCATTGAGGGAAGGGCAGAAAAACCTGATGACTCTTTCATTTACCCTACAAGCAGCTACTTAGAGAAGGGAGTACTAGGAGAATGACCACGTTTCTGGGGCAAAGACTTCATAAAACATGCACATCTTGCTTCTCCTCTCCTGAGGTTTCTTTTGAAGGGGTGGCCATTTTCCTGTCTCTTTCAATTTTGACATAGGGAATTGCTCAGCATTAATCATTCCCAGTTTTATTGCTTCCCTCACAGTTTCTTGAGACTCTCCATGTTTTTTGGCCTCTGTAAAGCTCTCTTCTTGGGGGTCTTAGATTTCCCTGACTCTTCTGGGATCTTCTTCCCCTGTCCACTCACTGATTGTTGGGTTCTTCAGGATTCATCCTTAGCAGAACTTAGCCCATTACTCTTCCCCTTTCTCCCCTTCCATGGTTGTCTCACTTCGTCTCCCACATATATGTACCTGCTAAACACCTCCACTCTCTCAGGCCTCTCAAACTTGGCTAGTCCCAATTAATACCAATTTCTCCCACCTTTTTCAGTTAGCCTACAAATTACCTAACTGATTTTCATTTCTGATCACTAGAGGATTCTTTTAACTTTGCTCATAGAAGATTTCAGATCCCTTCTGCAACCTTGAGCTAAGCTAAGAAGCCCGAGCTCATCATTTTCTTTCCTAAGTTTGTTACTAGAACCAAGCTGCCTTAGCAATGGGAGCTGGCAGGAACAGCTGCTGCTCCAAGAGCAGTTATGGCAGTTGCTTCTGCCCAGTAACTGCCGTTTTGAATGGACCAATCAGGTGCTAGGAGCTGATGGGTAGGTCCAAAAAGCTCCAGGATTGAAAAATGGTCCAATCAGACGTGTGGATGGTACCCTGAATGAGAATATAAGCCAGGATCAGAGGGACCTGGGGGGAAGGGGGAAAAAAAGAAAATAAAAGAGAGTGCCAGCCCCAGAGAGAGAAGAAGGCCCTGAAGAGAAGAACAGCAGAAGACAATGATGACACCATCCCCTAGGAGAGAAAGACGACAATTCCAGCCTCTGAGGAAGAAGAAAGAAGTCTGTTCCTTGCCTCCAAGGAAGAAAGAAGAAAAGAAGCATCCAGCAGCCGCCCTCTGAGCAGGAAGAGAAGCTGAAGGACTCTGCAGAGACTGGGCCTCCGGTCCTGTCCCTGACGTTGCCTGAAAGGAGCCCCAGAGGCCCTGGGCCTGGTGTCTCAAAGAGCTGTTTGTTGGTCTAACCGAGCACCTCCCAAAGAGCTGCCATTCCCGATGTGTTCTGGGTGAGGGGGCTGCCACTTGAGGATGCAGTGAGCTCTCTGTTTCCCCTGTTTGTAAAATAAACGCCATGTTGGTTGTTCCTGTAGCCTGAAGTCTCTTGCAATTGTGCGCGTGGGTGAGACCCACAGACAGTGACCTGTTCTTTTATCAGGCGCTGTCCTTTGTTGTTTTTGGCCTTTTGGGGCTTTTTGGTGGCTCTTGCCTCAGAGCCTGGGCGGTTGTGCCCTGTCTGCCTGTTTCAGTTGGCGACCGTGGCAGGACTAGACACCCTGTGCCCATTCTATCCCTATTTCAAGTTCACTTAAAAGAAATCGGTTTGTTGGAATGTGGTTGTAGTGTTGTCAGGATATCTTACAGCAGCAAAGTCTCACATACCCAGAGCTTTACCTTGTATGACTGAAACTGGCAAACACCGCCTCCTGGGGCTGAATCTGGCATCCTGTGTGTTTTTGTAAATAAAGCTTTATTAGAACTCAGTTATTCATTCATATATCTATTGTCCATGGCTGCTTTTGAGCTAATACTGTAGAATTGAGTAGCTGTGGTTCCCAAAGTCTACAATATTTATTAACTCATCCCTTTTCAAAAAAAATGTACAATCCCTATTCTATAAGCATTTGATTAAAGGTTTCAATGTGTGATAATTTATGTAACTATTTTGTCACTGCATGTTGTCCACTGCTAGGGTTCCCTTTACCCCTGGAAACAGGGCCATTAATACCATTATAGTTATAAAAATCAGAGAATGAATTCCCGATAACCCAGAACACTCATCCTTTAAACCTTAGACACCTGGAATCATGTCCAAGAACCAGTTCTCTTGCAGAGTTCAGAGAAGCGAAACCCCTAGAGATTACTTTTTTTTAATGAATTTGTATTGGGGTAACATCGGTTATAACACTATGTAAGTTTCAGATGTACAGCTTTACTCATTCAACATCTGTATATACTACTCCGTGACCACCACCAGAAGTCTAGTTTTGATTTCACTCACATGTGAACTATAAGATACAAAGCAAATGAATACACAAAACAAACTCTTAGATACAGAGAACAGATTGTGGCTGTCAAAATCTCACGATTGTGAGATGTGGTTAAACGGTCTCTGTGAAGCTGTGCCCGATGGTCTTTGTGCCTGGTGCTGGACATGAAGTCTGCGGGGCAGGCAGTGGGGAAGGCAAGATGAGGGTGAAGGAGGGAGCGAGAGCTGGACCACAGAGCTGCCATTGAGATCCCACCCAGATGGACTCGAAGCCCCATTAGTTTCTCACCACCTCCAATCTGGGTGACATGAGGAGGTGGCACTGTTCTGGAACTGAACACTCATGTAGCCTGGAGTGAGGAAAGCTGAAGGAAGATCCAGGAGCGAGGAATCAGCTGCAGGACTGGCGCCTGCCCCACACCAAGGAGATGAGCCCACAGATAAGCGCCAGCATATGTGAGCTCAGCCAGGGCCTCTGAATCCTAAGTGGACCTTTCCTGCATCAACACAAATGGCCACTGCTTCCTGTCCCCCTCCCAAAGCTCCCTAGAAATGTCTCTTATGGTTCACCCCAACCGTACAGGAAATTTGTTAACCAGGTTAAAAATTATAAGCCACCGCCATCATATTCCCATTACTAAAATTTTAATTATTAAAAACTTAATTAAAATGTTTTTACCTGCTCATTCAAGTATCTTTCTGTTTCTCTGTGTATCTAGTCTCAGGAAATGGTGCACCATGCATTAAATCTCGAAAGTCAGGTACCTGGGTTCCTTACTCTCCATCCTCACCACGAGTCACTCACCAAATCTTGCTCACTTTAGGTATAAATATATTTCTAATGTGTCTGTTCTGCTTCAGTAGTAAAATAGAGGTTCCCTACTTCAGGCTTTCACTGTCTCTTGTCTTATGTTAACACTACTCAGTCTCTCTCCCTGCCTTTCATTTTATCCTACTTAATTCCATCCTCCGTCTATAGTTGGAGTAAATAACTTCAGACACATTGAACCACATATGTAGTCTCCCACTTACTACTCCAGGGTGTTATAATTGCTAGTGGAGACTGAAAAGAAGGAGATATTGTGTAAGATTATGAGTAACTCTCTTGCTTTTCCGTGTTCCCAGTATATTTTTGTATTGTAAAACATAAATAACATAGCATTTGCTATTTCTAACTATTTAAAAAGTGTTCAGTCAGTGATATTGAATATATTATTGCAAAACTGTTGGCATCATTTCAGCATTTTTTTCTATTTCCCCAAACTAAAATTCCATTCAATAAAGAATCACTTCCCATTCCTACCCCAGGTCCTCCCAAATACCATTCTTCTTTCTCTCTCTGTGAATTTTGACTGTTGACTACTCTAGGAGGTTCATATAAATCATACAGTGTCTATCCTTTTGCCATTGATTTATTTCACTCAGCATAATGTCCTCAAAGTCCATCATCTATGTTGTGGCCTGTATCAGAATTTCTTTACTTTTTAAGACCGAATACTATTCCATTGCCTGCATATACCACCTTTTGCTTATCTACTCACCCACACACGGACCCTACTGGTTATTGTGAATCATGCTGCTATAAACATGGATGTACAAATACCTGCTTAAATGTCTGCTTTCAATTCCTTTGGATGTCTACCCAAAAATGGAAGTGCTGCATCATATGGTAATTTTACTTAATTTTTTTTTTTGTCATAGAAGAACAGGGGTGCAGGCCAGAGGTGTGGTGTGGGGGGGGAGGAGGTCTGTGACATCAGAGACAGAGTGGGGAGCAGAACAGGCAGATCTACTGAAATACACTGCTGAGGGGAGCAGCGGGTGAAACAGGAGAGGTCTGCTGTGCCAATTGGGTCAGCTCCCTGGCAGAGAATTGAACTCAGGCCATAGGGGTGATAGCGCTGACACTTGACCCCTAGACCACCAGGGAGGCCCATTATAATTTTTTTGAGGAACTGCTGTACTGCTTCCCACATTCCCATCTGCAGTGCACAAGGGCTCTATATTTTCTCTACACCTTCTCCAATACTTGTTTTTTTTTCCGGTTTTGCTTGTTTGTTTTGAAAACAGTCGTCCTAATGGATGCAAAGAGGTGCTTCATTGTGGTTTTGATTTGTATTTTCCTAATAATTGGTGATATTGAGTATATGTGCTTATTGGTCACTTGGATGTCTGGAGAAATAGCTATTCAACTCAATTTGCCCATTTTAATTTCATTGGGTTGTTTTTATGTTGTTGAGTGAGTTATAAGAGTTCTTCATATATTCTGGATATTAGCCTCTTATCAGATGTCAAAGGACACTTGCAAATATTTTCTTTAGTTTTATGGGTTGCTTTTTTATTCTGTTGATAGTGTCCTTTGAAGTGCACAAATTATTAACTTTGATGTAATACAATTTGCCATTTTTTTCTTTTGTTACCCATACTTATGTGATGTGTCCAAGAAATCATTGCCAAGTCTAATGTCATGAAACTTTTCCTATGTTTTCTTCTATGAGTTTTACAGTGTGAGTTCTTATGTCTTGGATCCATTTTGAACTTATTTTTTGCATATTATATGAAAGGCTCAACTTTATTCTTAGGCATGTGAATATCCAGTTTTCCCAACACCATTTGTTGAAAAGAATGTCCTTTCTGCACTGAATGGTCTTTACTCCCTTGTTGAAAATCACTGGAACGTATATGTGAAGGTTTATTTCTGGACTGTATGTCAATACATCCCATTGATCTGTATGTCTGTCTTTATGCCAGTACCACATTGTTTTTATTACGACCAAGCTTTGTAGTAAAGTTTCAAAATCAGGAAATGTGAAACCTCCAGGTTTTCCCTTGTTTTTTCAAGATTGTTTTGCTTATTCAGAGTTACAGAGCTTAGCTTTTTTTTTTTTTTTTAATAATAAAATGACTATCGAGCTTTTTGGTAAATTTAATAAAATACTATCCATTCAAACAACTCTCTTCTTAACTAAATCAAAATTCACCAAAAAGGTACCTATTGTGCATTGAATAAAGTCCCAGCTCCTTAGTAGGTCACTTAAGGTCATCCAGGTTCTGTCTTCCACAGCTTTAATCTCCTTATCTTACCTCTCTCCCCACTTTCCACCTTGTATTTCCTTTACAGCTTCTTAGCAAATGCCTTTCTCTTTATACCACTATAACATTACTTACCTGTTTCCTCTGCTAAGAACACCCTGCCCACTTTTGGGGGATTGAGTCCTCCTAATACTTCTTTTAGGACTTAGGTTATATGTTATCTTTTCCAAGAAGCTTTCCATATGTTCTAATTGGATGGTGAGTTCCCCGATCCCTCAGTCTATGCTGTCTGGTTAAGACATATGTAACAATTATCCGTAAGCTCTTTAAGATCAGAGATCCAGTCTTCTTTCTTAACTTTTAGTGGCTAAGTACTTTTTGGCACGTAGATAACATCTGCTAAAATGATTTGAACAGAACTGAAAGGAGTTTTGTGTTTCCAAGGCAAGGGTCTAATACTAGAAATGAGCTATCACTGCCCTTGGCAAATGGAAGCCCAAGTGGAGATATCCTACAATATTGGCCCTGAGGATCAGGTTCTTGCAGAGGAATATAATATCAGAAAACTTCTACTTTGTAAACTGGGAAGTTCCTCCTATGGTCAGATTGCCATACAGGGCATCTCTTTGGAAAAGTATATAAAGTTCAGGTCATTCCAAAGGCAACTAGGCAAAAATCCAGGTCCACTGTAGTGTAGTAGTCCTTTCCTGGAGGGAAGCCAGTGGGCCTGGGAAATTATTTCTAGTGCTCTTAGATGGAAACATGTTTGATGCAACTTCACTTCTTTCTTTCTAGAGAACTTTTCTCCAAATGCATTTCAGTGAGTGTTGGTGTTGTAATTATTTTGAAGACCATATGCTCTAAACCCAGAGAAGACCTAATGAACTTGGTTCCTTAGGCATGAAAGATGAGCACATGTATTTAGGACAAAATACATAGATGGGTCCCCCTCCCCAAGCAGGGCCAGATGCCAGGAGTGGGGCGATTCATCAATCACAAGAGAGACATCCTCATCAGGAACCCGCTCCCCACACTCTGCTCAGAACCCTCACGCGCACACAGACATGTGGTGTGTCCAAACAATGAAGCTACTCATGGAAAGACCTCACAGTTTCCCTAGAAAAGTGAAAAGAGGTGAATGATGAACTTCCTGACTCAAATACCCCCTTCTGTATTTGGTAAATCTGAGAGTAAGGAGTTGCTTGGTTATCTCTTGCTTTTCTGCATAGTATCTTGTCTGTAACATATATTTGGTAAATGTTTGATATGAGATTTAATCCCCGAGGAGCACACTGTGTTTTTCAGTGAAATTGCTGTCATTTTCTGCATACCATAGGACGCATATTATTAATGGCTGGCCTCATCCACGATGTCACCCTGCAGTGCCCCATTCTCTAATGCAGCCTTTCTTTTAAGAATTGTGAAAATTCTCTATCAGCTGACACATCCCAAACAAGTCGTCTGTAATCGTAAATGCTTAGGCACTGAAGAAAAGCATTTAAAGAATGATAAGAGGGGCATTCTGGTCGTGAGGCACAGGGGGGAGATCTTGCATAAATGAATACTAATTAAAGTTAAGTGGTTTGACAAAAAAGATTCAGGTTCATGAACATCTATTTTCATCCTGATTCTCGTGGTTCCTTTGGGTCTCGGGTTGCTAATTATATTTTTAAATTTTTCCTTAAAACGTATTAACTCCAGATTATGTTGTCTTCCTTAGGCTTGACATTGTTCCCTACGAAACAATATTTTTATTTCTTAGCACCGACGACTAATTCAGACTACCTTCTTTCCAAGTCTCTAGGATCCCATGTCAAAAAGGAAAAGTTCTCCTTGAAAGGAAAACATCTTGTGGGGCGTCAAAGTGCTGCTTGGGCCTGAGCTCTCTGACCTCGGTTACACAAAAAGGGAAGGTTCCCCTTTAAACAATGATGCTCGTATGAACCTCTTTTTAGTGTCATAATAGCCGTTACATCCCTGCCCGCATCACCAGATGCCGAGTGCTGATGTCACGCTACCTGCGGGGGCGCAAGAAGCCCTCACTGAGTTGCTGCAGAGGACGGAGCTGTGGCGGGGCGGCCCAGCCGTCCAGGGCAGGGCATTTATTGAGAACCTACCCCCTGCTGGGCATTGGCTGCAGATAAGCATGGTCCCTGTGCTGGCAGAGCTCAGAATCCAGGTGAGGCGCGGACCGGTCAACAAACAGCCGCACAGCAACCCAAGCAAACTCAGATTGAAAGTGGGTGTCCAGGGCCACCAGGAGGGTTTCTCCAATGTGGGCAAGAAGAACTTTCCAGAGAGTCGGTGACACTTGACCCCGGGCCTTGAAGGGTGAGTGCGGTATCACCAGTTAGAGAAAAGTTAGTTGAGAACGGTGGGATAATGTGTTTGGGTAGATAAGGTGGGCATAGCAAAACTTGAAAACCAGAGGGGTGAATGTGGCCCCGAATTGGGAGGTCCTAGGGGGCGACCAACTGTAGACCCAGGAGAAGGACCCCGTGAGTTGTGCAAGGAGAACTCTCCAGATGTGACATGTTGGAGACAGGGAGGCTGGCCTGGGGGCACCCAGGAGGTTCTAAATGTCCCCTGGAAGCTGGCTGGGGTGATGACGGAAGGTGTGGAGAGCAAGAGATGGTGCCCCAGCAGGAAGAGTCGGGCTTGGCCCCTTCAGGAGATGAGAGAGAGCGAGAAGATACTTAAGTAACTGACAGGACTTGTACTGAAAAGGAGTGACTGTGAACCGCGACGGGTGATGCTAAGGATCGGAACCAAGATGGCCAAAGGAATGGTTATTCCTTTGTTAACAGGGATGAGGAATGTGAGGGATGAAGTGGATTCAAAGAAAAACACATTAACTCTGTCACTGGGCTCCTGGGGGAAGAGTTGACCTCCTGAGCACAGGATGCAGTTAGTACCTGGCAGCTTCTCAATAAAAGCTAACAGGATGTTGATAATACACGTAAATGGGGAAGTGAGGGCTCAGCCTGCAGTCTCTGGTGCTGGGGACGCCCAGCTGTTAGCCTCTCTGAGCCCAGCTTCCTCATCTGAAAAATGGGAGTGTTGGTTAAAGCTCGCGAATGTCTTTCTAGCACTGGTCACTGGCGACTCTGTTCAGTTTTGCTGACATTGGTTTTCTTTCTCCCTAAAAAACAAACCCCACCACTTGGGTCTGTCCCTTCCCTCAGAAGTGAGCAGGGGAAACCCACGTAGGAGGCGCCAGGAGAACCTAAGGGCTGGTGGCTGAAGAGCTGTTTCTCCCTGGTTTGAAGGACCCCATTGCCATAAATGGAAGCGATGTTTGGAGTATAGTTTTTGCTGTGTCTCCTGGACTTAAATGGAACTGTATTCTGGTGCGGAGATGGAGAGAGGAGAGGAGAGAGGAGAGGAGGGGGTGTCTCAGTTGGGAGCTGGCTGCCAGTCTATGCACTGGAGGTCCAAGTTCAAATATGCTTGCAGCAAAGTTTCAGTTCAGTTTTTTTCTCTATGCACAATGAAGCTGTTGTGTGTCCAGAAGCTGGGAGAATGCAGCTGGATTCTAGGGCTCAATGGCCAGTGTCTTTTTGATTCTCCTCTTTTGGAGACACACCGTGCAGGGCACATTGATTCTGGAGAATAAGATACCAGTCAGTCATTGTTGTAAAGTCTAGAAAACTGAGGTGTATCCTGAGCTGGCGTTCTCTGCCCATCCCGGCCCCCTGGAGTCGCTCAGCAATATGCGAATTGTGACTTTCAGAAGAATAAGCAGCACCAAGCCCTGCCCTTCACATTGGTCCTGCCTATGATGGTCATTTAAGGGGTTAAGTTCTGGGCTGCTGGGTCCTTTTGCTGTGTTTAATTTTGTGTTTAATTTAAACTGCCTTGTATAGGAATGTGTTGAATAAATGCCCATCTGATTTCAAAAGCCCAGAGGGATTTCTGTACCTACTGCTTATCGGGTCTAATCAGAAGGTCCCTGAAAGGGCCTGACCCTCTCTTTGGAAAAAAAAAAAAATCTAACATTATAGATTATTTTCCTGCTACACTTCTGTGTGATAGTTTTTCTGGGATTTTTCTTCAGACAGATGAAGCACAAAAGGAAACTGGGGTTTCGAAGTGGGGGTGAGTGCCTACATTCAAATACAGTGATAATAATAGTCGACATTTATTCAGTGCTTGGGCTGTGCCAGGCGTCCACAGAGGCACTTGATGATTTCATTCACTTCATCCTCAAAGTGATAACGGGTAGTATTTCATCATCTTAAAGGCGAGGAAGCTGAGGCACAGTTGACATGAGAGGTTAAATCATGAAGCTGAGGGGTAGTTTCACCAGGCTCCCAAAAGTGATAGAAGAAAGGGGTAGCAAGTAAGGGAAGGGGTTGTGGTACGAAGCCCACACACTTGTACACACACGCGCACACACACACGTGCACACATAGACACTCACGTCTCTGCATGTGCAGGCACGCACGCACACTCACAAGCCACCGCTTATTTTATACTCACATCACTCACTGCTCTCAGAGGCTCCTTTCCTGCCAGGTTATACATAGACCCTCCCTGAGGGACCAGCCCTTTCCATTCCAGGTCATGGGAAGGGGCAGGGGGAGGTGACTTCCTTTCTGAGAGCTGCCAGCAAACCATGTTTAGAGAGGGACGCTCAGACGAAGTGATCAATAAGAACAGCAACTATGGGGCCCACAGGGGTTAAGCCTCAGCACTATGAAGCTATGGGCAGCCACTGCAGCACAAGTTCCATCCCCGGCCAGGGAGCTTCCCACATGGTGCAGCAGACCTCTCCTGTCTCGCCCGCTTCTCCCCTCAGCACAGTACTTCAGTAGATCTGCCTGTTCTGCTCCCCACTCTGTCTCTGGTGAATCCTCTCACCACCCTGCACCTCTGGCCTGCACCCCAGCTTGTATGCAAAAATAAATAAATCTTTAAAAAAATCCCATAAGGGCTGCAGACAACCATTGGATCTGTTGTATCCTAGTCAAGGAAAGAGATTAAAGAGATTCTGTTTCCAAAAGAATGAGAGCTGGGTTGGGGTTAGAAGTAGAAAGGAAAGGGCTAGCCTAAGACTTGTTCAAGAGTGAGAGATGAGGGACTCAGTATAGTCAAACTTGTGGAGACAGAAACAATGATGGTGGCCAGGGGTTGTGGGGCACGATGGGAAGTTGCTATTTAACAGGTCCAGGGTTCTAGGTGTGCAGAGTGAAAGGGTTAAGAGGATGGTCTGGGGATGGTGTTGTGGTGACGTGGGTGCAGTTCATACCACTGAGCCTCACGTTTAATGATGGTTAAGATGGAAAATTTTATGTTAAGTGGATTTTACTGCAACAAAAAAATTGAAGAAAAGCAACAGGGAGAAAGAGGACTGAGGGGCAAGTGGAGGCAAGAAAGAAGAGAAAGGATTTGGTGCCTGAAAGTGTGGACAGGAGCTTGGATATTTGACGCCACCATCTTTAATGACCCGCACTTAAGTATAAAGCCCCAGTGGAGGGAAAAGCCCGTGTCTTCTGTGTAGAGAAATGAAGTATTTTCTACACTTTATAAGTTACCCAGTCATTGTCCTTTTGGGGTATGGCCAGTTCCCTGGGGAGAATTCCAGTCAAAACTCACAAGGCTCCCTTCAGAGACGAGGTATTTGGGCTTGGAGGAAGGGCTGCTGATTAAAAGCAAGGGTGGGGCTCTGTCTCTGAAAAAGAGAGTGGTAGGGTGAGTGGGGCCACCCACAGCCCCACGAGTGTGGAGGGCAGGGATCCGATTTCAGCGGCGAGGGCACTTGCTGGCCTGGTGACAGGCTTCTAAGAGGTGGCCCCATTCCAGCAGCTCCCAGCAGCTCCCTTGCCAAGTCTGCTATCAGCTCCTCCACCTTTACCCTTGAACTAGAGCCAAGGCCTGTGGAGGAAGGAGCTTGCCATTGCCTTTCACACCGTGCTTTCCCAGCGAACGCCACGGTCAGACAGCGCTCCCTGTCTCGGGGTCTCAGGTGTGGACACTGTCATAAGAGGGACTGGATCTCCAAAGAACTGTCAGCCAGGGGCAAGAACAGTCTCCCTCCCTTGGGATATTTCTGGTCATTTTAACTATTTTTGGAGTACAAATGAGATGTCCTTAGTTTTTCCTAAGCTTGGATGGACTTCATTTTAGAGCGTGGCAGGTTTTCATTCTGACGAGTAGGAAGAGGTACTGCTTTCCCACATCCTCCGTGTGGTCACTGTTTCATCCCATATAGACTTCATGAAAGTTATATTCGCCAAGCGGATATTATGTGCCGGGAGTCATATTGCACTATTCTTACAACAAGATGTTGCAAAAGAGAAAACTGGCACCCTTTTTTAAATGAATGAAGCTGATAATCAGAAGTTAAGAGTTCCAGCCAGAACCACTTATTTGTGGCAGAGCTGGTATTTGAACCCAGTTCTGTTCAACTCCAAAGCTAGTGACCTTTCTAGTGCAAATAGGGACCATTTTTCAATGAAGTATCTCCCCAATCAATAGGTGGCCAGAGTTGACAGAGAAGCACAGGCCTGTACCTTGTCAGACAGAAGGTCTCAGATTTTCCTCCACCCCACCAGGTAAATGGCCACCAGGTAAAATGGCCCACCAGGGAATCTTTGGAAGCTGCATTTATTCAGTGACTAAAAACAATGAGGTCCTAGAAGAGGGTTTTTGTTCCCCCAAGTTCCTCATTGATGCTGAGGGTAGACCTCCAGCAATAAGGTTTGGTCTGATTGTGTTCAGAGCAGGTAGACTAAGCCAAGCATGTCCCCCCATCTGAGCCCAGCACTGCCCACAGGGGAGCTAGGACGCTACTGTCCCAGCGCTTTTGGGTAAGCCTCTAAGGAAGAATCATTGATTATCAGGCAGAACTGATATCTGAGAATTGCTTCTCGACTGATGCTAGCTCCTCCTGGTGCAGCTGTTCTGTCTCAATCTCTCATTGTCTCTTTGTATGACCTTAATGATTATTTATGGTTCTTCAGTCCAAGTTCTTAATATACAAATTACTAGTCCCTTGAAAAAGACAAGCTAGGTGGGATCTGTTAAGTAGGTGATTTTCTAGAGCGGGCTGACCTTTGCATGACTATACTCTGTAGTGGCATTTTTATTATTCATGGAAATGTGTCTCTAAATACTGCGGCCTTTATATTTCTTCCCCCACAACCCACATAAACATGCATTTTAGACTTCTAGAATCCTACCTCCATCTCCTCAACCACCAGGCTCTGCCTGGCTTTCTCCGTCTTGCTTTGCAACCTAGTAACTCCCAGAAATAAGCAGGGGTAGTCAGCACTAATTTCTTTCATGTTCCATATATCAGTATCACTCTTTTTTCTGCCTGATATTTAGGGCCCAAATGTTGTTTCAATTTCCAGTTTATTGCTTATTTCATGCAGGAAAGGAAAGCTTGGCTTTACTCCTCATCTCTTAGTAAGTAAATCTCTTACTCCATCTTGAAAATGTCCATCAGCGAGACACCACTACATACCTAGTAGAATGGCCAACATCTGAGACACTGACAACACAAAATGCTGATGAAGATCTAGAGCAATGGGCGTTCTCATTCACTGCTGATGGGAATGCAGCTGGTCCAGCCATTTAAGAGATTTGCGGGTTTCTTATAAAACTAGACTGACTCTTCCATATGATTCAGCCATCATGCTTCTTGGTATTTATCCAAATGAGTTGAAAACCTTATTACTACAGAAAACCTGCACATGAATTTTTATGACAGATTTATTCATAATTGACAAAACTTGGAAATACAAAGATGTTCTTTGGTAGATAAATGGATAAAATGTGGTCAATGAAATACTATTTAGCAATAAAAATAGCTATTGGGCCATGAAAAGATAGGAAGGAATCTTGAATGCACATTCTTAAGTGAAAGAAACCAATCTGAAAAGTCTACATCCTGTATGATTTTAACTGGATGACATTCTGAAAAAGGGGACGATGGACTTTCGATGACTACGATGTGTCAATGTAAGTTCCTCAATGGTACAAATATCCCTCCCGTGTGAGTTACTGATAGTGGTAGAGGCTGTCAGTGTGTGGGGCAGGGATATATGGAACTTTCTGTACTTCCTGCTCAATTTTGCTGTGACTTAAAAACTGCTTTAAAAAATAAAGGCTATTAAAAAGAAGATCAAAAGTATCCTCAATCCAAAAGAAGACATGAAAAGAGGAAAAGGGGAATTAAGAATAGATAGGATAAATAGAAAATAAGTAGCAAGATAAAGATTAAAATCCAACTCTGTCAATAATTACAGTAAATGTTAATTTCAGAGGCAGAGATTGTTAGGTTATATAACAAAGCAGGAATCAATTATGTGTAGACTCCAAAGAAATCCCCTTTAAATATAAAGCCACAAGTAGGATAAAAAGAATGTTAGAGATAAAGAGGGTTATTTCATAGGGATAAAAAGGTCAACCCATCAAGAGGACACAGTAATCCTAAACATTCATGCATCCAATAATAGAACTTCAATTGAAACAAAATCTGATAGAACTGCAAGAGGAAATAGACAAATCTACAATTATTCTCAGAATTTTAACACCCCCTTTCTCGATAATTATTAGAACAAGTAGACAGGACGTCAGCAACTATATAGGAAAACTGAATAATACCATCTATTAACTGGGCTTCAGTGTCATTTATAGGACTAGCCATGCAATAACAATAGAAAACATATTTTTTTTCAAGTACACACAAAACTTTTACCAATAAAATATAAAATAAGTCCCAATAAATTTAAAAGGATTTAAATCATATAAACCTCTTCCCCAACAGTTATATTAAATTAGAAGTATATTAATATCATGGGACGATATTAGGAAAATTCATAAATATTTAGAAACTAACATACTTCTAAATAAGTTACGGAAGAAATAAGAAAGGGAAATTAGAAAGTATTTTAAATGAGGATAAAAATAGAACATCAAAATTTATAGGACACAGCTATAGCCATGCTTTGAGGGAAATTTATAGTGCTTAACACTGTTTTAGATATGAAAAAGGTTTCCAACTTCAACTTTCACCTTTAGAAACTAAAAAAGAAGAGTAAGTTAAACCCAGAAAAAGTAAAGAATTAGATTTTAAAAAGAAGAAATCATTGCAATAGAAAACATAAAAAGAACAGAGAAAAATCAATGAATAAAAGCTGGTTCTTTAAACATAATCAAATGGACAAATCTCTAGTTCAACTAATCAAGACAAAAGGGAAACAAAATTACCAAATGAGGGGGACAGCACTACCACTCCCTAATCAGTCATATTTCTGTTATGACTTGGGGATTCTTAAGAAGCTAAATAAAACCTGCCACATACTCTAAGGGCTCCATAACTTGGTATTTACCAAGAAAACACACACAAAAAATGTACCTGAATGTTTACGACAACTTTATCTGTAGTGATCTTAAACTAGAAACAACCCAGTTGTCCATTAACAGGTGAATTCATAAGCAACTTAGGGAATTATGGCACATCCATGCAATGGCACCCTATTCAGCAATGACAGTGAATGATCTACTGACGCACAAAACACATGGGTGAATCTCAGAATAACTACGCTGAATGAAAAAAGCTAGATGAGAGAGCGTATACTTACTGTACAGCCCCAGTTACTTAATTTTCTAGAAAGTGCAAACTGATGGGTAGAGACAGAGATCACTAGTTATGATATAGGGCAGCAAGGGCCACCAAAACCAGCCAAGGACACTGCCCAAATAGTTTACCGGTCACTGTCTGAGGTCTTCACCCACGTGCACAATTGCAAGACTACTTAGGCTCAGAGAACAACAACAATGGGATTTATTTAACAAACCAAGGAAAAACAAAGAGTTACTGAGGCCAAAGATGGCTGTTTACTTCACCTGAAGCAGTGTCCAGTGTTTTCAAGTCCTAAACAAAAAGCACCTAAAATGGCATCTTCCCGCCACAGTGGACCTGGAGCACACGGCAGCCAGACCATAGGATTCCAACTCACAAAGACAACAGAAGACACAACAGAAGATGCACCCAGAGCTGCCGAGATGCCCTAGCACAGCACCAGACAAGTGATACTCAAAACATCAGTTGCAGCGACTGAACGACCCAACAAACGGCCACACTCACCCATCTCAGCAAGGTGCCCAGCTCCGGGTCTTCTCCTTCCCTGCCTGGCTGTAACAGCAGCAAAACCGGGAACAGTTTCAGTTGCTCAGCTACTTGCAAAGCCTCCGAACTTTTCCTCTCTGAGGTTGGCGTATGGAGACCTCTCCGTCATTCAGAGGCCCAAGCCAGCCTTTTGGGAGATCCATCTGGTGGCGGCTGAAATCGCTGACCCCAGAATCACTGAAGATCCGAAAACGCTAAATCCCAAATGCTGAATGCTCAAATGCTGAATCCTGAAAACTGAATCCTGAATCCTGGGGGCTGCTACTGAGCCCCTTATATTTCTTATCATTATCTTTATTGTAGTGATGGCTTGTATACATACATGAAATTTTATCAAATTGTGAACTTTAACTATGAGAAGTTCATTATAGATTAATTATACTTAAAGGTATAAAGCAACAATTCACTTAAGATTGTGTCCACCATACACTTAAACATATCAGTGAAGCAAAATTGCCCGATTATGTCCAGTATAATCTGATATGTCCACTTCATTCCATTCCATTTAATTGAAAATGATCATGATCTACTACACTGGTTTTATAAATCACTAATGGGTTGATAATTGTAGTCTGGAAAACACTATTTTAAGATACATTTGAAAAAGAAATTGCTTGAGTCCAAAACAGCCCCTTCACTATACATTGATGAGCCCTCTGAGTCTATTTCTACATGTTCCTCATTAGCTCTTATCTCATTTGTTCAATGTAGTTGAATAATTACAAGACCTCAGTGAGAAAGTCCAATCATTTCAATCCTTACATTGGACACTGAGATTTACTCATATCTTTTTGCCACTATCTTCCTTTAGATGAAGATTTTTGGAGATTGTTAGTTTTTCTGAGATTGTTAGTTTTATGATCTGATAGCGAAAACTCTTCTGTGATGACTCAATTCAGAAGGAAGAGTATGGGGGCGTTTTGGGGGGTAGTAAAGTGGCAGTTACCTGGCCACACAGTGACTGGTTGCGAAGGCTTTCGGATGTTACTAACGTGGCTACTGGCTGCTATTAATCATCATTTCCCCCATAAAGAAAAGCAGGCAGGCTCTGGCAGTGAAACTCTTCTTCATGATGACTTTCTTAGTTTCCTGAGGAATGTCCTTTGAGTTGTTTCTGCCTGTGTGTGCAGGAGGCCATATGGAAAGTGGTTCCTGTGTGAATTCACAGTATGTTAACCATGGTGAGTAGCTGTGTCTGTGCACAACAGGGTCCAGCAAAGAAGAAAAAGAGCTAGGGGAGGGGAGCGGAGAGTAAAACATGCCGAAAGACACCTAGGCTCGCGGTAGTTTTACTTCTGCCAAGAATTAGTGTTCCTGTTGGCAGCTCTATATTTATGTGCACACAGTCTCTCTTCACTTACCTGTCTTCTGTGTCACAGGAAGCAGTGAAAGAATTTGCAAGCTCAGTTCATATTATGTCCATGAAATTTGAATGAATTCAGATCCAAACGGGGATGAAACCCAGGCAGAGGTTTGAATGATTCTGGCCTGGGCTTTTTTCTCCACAGAGACTGAAGACAAGCAACCGCAACAATGGCTACTATTTTCCAAGACTTCAGCTTTCTGGGTGTTTCCAGAAGAACCTGCTGATTAGATGCTCTGTGTGAGGTTACAGGATTGTAAAAGAGTATCAATTCCTTGTCTTGGCAGAGTGGTTTAGGTCTCAGTTGATTTAGCTCTAAAAATCTAAGATCTAGATTCTGCTCAGATGAGGTTAGAACTTGAACAGTCCTGGTGGTGGGGAATATATTGATGCTGTTATTTCTGGGAAAACAGACGTTAGTATTGAGTTGGCATCTTGCTTATTTAGAACCCGGGGACAGTATAGCACAGTGAGAAATACTGATATTTGGTCTTGAAGGCAGGCAAAGCTTGGTTCGGATTCTGTCTGCTCCTTGTTAATCTTGTGACCTTGGGAAAGCTGTTTGACCTGAACTTAAGACTTCTCATTTAGAACAGCAGTTCTCAAATACAAGTGATTTAGCCTCTCCTCCAGCCCCTGTGCCCCCAGGGAACATTTGGTAATGTCTGGTGATGTTTTCTGATTTCACTTGGGAGTGGTGGGGAGCTACCAACATTTAGTGGGTAGAAACCATGGAACATCCTACAAAGTACAACAGCCTCTCCCAGGAAAAAATATCTGGTCCATAGTGCCAACGGAGCTTAGAATCCTGGTTTGGGGATCATGTCTTTGAAGTGTTTGGGCGAAAATGGGTGTCAAATCAATTGTAGCTGTCGTTGCCCAGAGGCAATTCAGTGTGGCTGACTGAAACCAAGTTCTGGGAAAGCAGGGACCAGTCGGGTCTGTCTTGGATTCAGGAAAAGCCCTACCCCTGGCACCCACAGTTCACTCAACACAGCCGGTGAGAGTGTCGCAAAGAGCCTCATCAGTGTGGAACCAGCCTGCAGGGCCCGGGCCAGGCTCTACCATTCGCTACGTGTGAGTTCTGGGGCAAACCGCCTGCAGTGCCAGCGAGGCACAGAGCAGGTTTTCTGTAATACGGGCGGGTGGGTGAAGGAGGAGTCCTGGCGCCCTCGGTGACTTTTTCAGGCTTTTCATGTTCTTCTACAGCATTTGCAGAGCGGCGACCAGGTGCAGGGCAGGCATGGGGGCCGGGCGGCCGTGGGACTGGCAGCCCTCTTAGCCCCCGGGAATGTTTACTCACTCTGGGCTCTCTGGCGTTCCGTCGTGGTCTCTCTGCTGCACCCCGCCGCACAGTCTTCTGCTGCCGCACTCTCTGCTCTTACGCGCTCAGCCTTCAGGCCCAGGTGCTCCCACTCACGCACGCCCACGCACTGCTTCAGGTGCTGCCATCAGGCACGCGTGCAGGAGCGCGGGGGGCTGTCATTGATGGGAGGGCAGAAAAGCCCGATTACCTCATTTACCCTGCACCATCTCAGTCTACTTACCTATAAAACGGGACGATAATAATAATACCTGCCTCCTGAGAATGGTGAAGGCCCACAAGGGATAGGTCTGCACAGCAGAACAACTACTCACCTCCTAGTCTGTGATTGCAAGGGGCGTAGTCACGGAGCCAGTGCTGAGGAGGCTGAATTTCGTGGAAAGCTCTGAGCTTTCTGATGGGAAGTCTGAGCACAAACCAGACATGCAGAATTCCCACAGCCATAGGAAGCTCACCAGCCCGCTGAGGACCCGCGCTGGCTTCTGGGCCAGGTGCCAGGTGTTTGTAGCTGTCATCTCATGGCGGCCCCTTGACAGCTCCGCGGCTGGTTTTCATTGCGCTATTTCGGTCCTAACAGTTAAAATAACCCGGTCAAACTCAGCCCTGCGGGGTAGAGTTGGTGTTTGGATCCAGGTGTGCCCCCGCCTGTGTTTTCACGGGCTGACATTCAGAAATGCCCAACTTGGGGCAAATTCTATAGAAGTATATACCCATGGCAACACAAGAAGGTCAAACAGTTGGAGTTTTCTACGTTTCAACAAAGGGAAGAAACAGTTGAAGCCAGCACCCCACTTCTCGCCCCGGCTGGGACCACCAGCCTAGGGAACGTGGAGATGAGGAAATGGGGGCAGACTCGGGGCCACCAGCCGCCTGGTTTCCTTCAGTGACCACTGCTAAGTCCAGGAAAGCTGCCTGGCAGTGCCACAGAGCAGGAGGGCTGGCATTTCTACCATGAGGAGATAGTATCTTTTCAAAAAAGTTTAAAAATTTTAAAACCAATTAAATCTTTTAAAAATTTGATTAAATTTTTAAAATTGAAATAACACACTTTATCACCACGTCATATATGTCTGGGGGTGCCTCACCCCTAAGATCATCAGCACATGGATAGACTACATTAAGTTCACCACTAGAAGTCCAATTCTCTCCTCATACCAGTGACCCCATTGGATCTCCTGGTCCTATTAACCCAGCCCCTTTCCCCGCTAACCTTCCGGAACCCCTTTTCGGTATTACCGTCTGAAAGTTTATTTTTGTTTTACTTAGTTCATTCGTCTGTTTTGTTTCTTTAAGTGCCACATATGAAATCATACCATGTTTGTCTTTCTCTGATGTATTTCACTTCGCACAACACCCTCTAGGTTCATCTGGGCGGCTGTACAGGGGAGGGTTCATCTTTTAAAAACAGGCGGGTCAAATCCCTTTAGTCTCACTCTCACGCCTTCTTTATCTGCTCATCTGTCCATGGGCACTTAGATGGTTTCCAACGCTTAACGATTGTAACTAAGGCTGCCATGACCATACGGGCACATGAATTCTTCAAATTAGTGCTTTTGTAGTCTTCAGATACATACCCAGAAGTGGAATAACTGAATCATACGGAATTGTAATTTTTAATTTTTTGAGGCCGGGAGGAGATATTTGTCTAGATGATTCCGGAGTTGCCCCTCCCACTGAAGTTTCACGAGGCCAGCGCTGTGTGTGTGCGTGTGTGTGCACGCGCGTGTGTGCATATACACCTGTGTAGTGGGAATGGCCCACAGAAGCATGGGATCGAGGAACCAGCAGAACCAGGACAAGTTTCTGGGTGGAAGCTGTGACCTTCTTCAAAACACAAGCTCTGTTGAGCCCAGGGAGGAAACGGTGCCTAAAAGTAGCCGACAAGCCTGAACTTAGGCAAGACTGGTGGTGTTAGAGGCCTGGGGCCATGAAACAGGTGTAGTTTCGCGGTCTCAGGCTTTCCTGAGGGTCCCCACCTTGTGTTAGGGGGCATCACACACTGAGAAGCCCTAGGAGAAAACCACCAGGCAGCCCTCCCCGCTGCCTGCCTCCCTACACACAGGATGGGTTTGAGGCCTGCTGGGGCCTCTGGGCAGAGGCCGAGGGGAGCAAAGCGGTGACCACAGGGCCTCAGAGCCACGGCTGTGTGTTCTGTGGGAGGCTCTACTCTTCCCCGGCAGAAATGTTCTCCCAAGTTCACTAACCCGCTTGTTTAAATATAGGAGCGGAAACAGATGCTGGCTGGGAGGAAGTCTCTGGGCGGACAGCCTGTGGCCGTGGCTTGCTGGGGCTGATAAGGGCCTGGGCTGTGCGCTGCGCCAGGCCTCTGCTGATTTGCTTCGGGCTCTTTCCGACATCGCCCTGAGCGCCCACCATCACATCTTGGCTGCCCCACAAACTCCTCCTCATGCCTGCCATGGAGAGTAGGGCTATTTTGAGCTGATCTTTGTGACTTCCTCTTGGCCTGCATCCTTGCTGTCCTCTCAGAGGCCCTGAGAGCAGCTTCCTGCTGAGGCCAGCTCCAGCTTGCATCGTAATGCATGTCAGGTTCTGGGAAGTGAGGCCTAGCTGGGCACCGGCAGTGACAGGGCCCCAGGGGTGCCATGGCACCTTCCCGGAAGATAGAGACCAAGCCCAGCTGAGCCGTGAGCAGGGTCGGGGCTCCCAGCTTGAGGCCCAGGTACTAGGGATGGGGTGGGGGAGGGCGGATCAGGCACTGCTCATAGAGCCTGCAGTTCCAGGGCTCGAGGGGCCATGCAAATGGGTCTAAAGGCCCCGGAGCCGACTCTGATGGGGGGAGCCTCCTTTCGGGGCCAGGGTGCACTGACAGGCCTGACTCACCTCTGTGGTGTGGGGAACACCCCTCTGGGGGTAGCTTGGCTTGCAGAGTTCCAGAGAAGCACGTCCATCCGGCCAAGTGTGCCACCAGCATCCTCAAATTGTCTCGGATGACTCAGCCGGTGCCCCACCCGTTCCACCTCTGTGCTAGAGTGAGAGCTGGCGGGGGAGGGGACGCAGGCAGGAGGACCCGGACTGACGCCACTGAGGCTTCTGGGAGACAATTCCTGCTCACAGGCCCCCAAGAGCTGTCTCTTCTGCCTTCAACTTCCTCCAGTTCTCAGACGTGCGCCAGGCACCCCCAGAGTCAGCCGGGGGACATTGTCTCCGGCAGGGGTCCCCTTCCATGTCATCTGCCAGGAGGAAGCTGACAGCACCCCCAGCTCTCAGCAGCGCCTGTCCTGTCCCACCCCTTAGGTCGGCCGGATAGCCAGGGCCTGCTATCTCCGGATAGCCACTGCCTCCCAGCTGGTGATTTCTCATCGCAGCAGCAGAGCTGACACAGTTCAGAAAGTGGGTGCTTCCTAGACAAAGCGCAGGGGAGTGGGGTTCAGGTCTTAGGGGGCCCATTCAGTAACTCTGGTGAAATCAAGGGGAAGGCTCAGGGTAAGTCTGGGACCAGGCCATTGTGCGATGCTTAGAAAGGCCTCTCCAGGCTAGGGTCTGGCTCAGGAACTCGGCTTTTAGACGAACTGTCCTGCTGCGCGCCCTGAACGGACCCAGGGGAGCATGTCAGTGACCTCGCCACAAAGCTGGAAAAACCAACAAGACTAGGTTTTCACTCTAGGGATACCCTTTAGGGAAGGAGTTGACCCTAGGGCCATTGTTTCGTTGAACTCAGGATTCTAGACTCTCAGCCTCTGTCAGCCACCTGCAGGGACTAACGCCCAAGGGTGAGGCTGCAGTGGGACCCAGCCAGCAGCTCAGGCCGGGCTCATGTGTCCTCCGAGGTCACTGCAGGGGCTGCCCCGTTCGCTTACACCAACGTGTGACCTCGGGCAAGTCACCTGGGCTCTGTCGGTTTCCTTACCTGCATGGCGGATGGCATGAAAACGCTGCGCTGTGCGGGAGAGGCGCCGCAGGGCCATGGAGCGCCTGCTCAGAGAGGGCTGAGCTCTGCCAGCCCGGAGGAAGCCGGCAGGATGCCTGGGCCCGTGTGTCCCTGGGGGAGCCCCCGTGGCGCCTGACGCGCAGTGGGCGGTCGGACACTTAGTGCTTTTTCTCTCCCTTTCTCATCAACGCGGCTTGGAGGAGGTGGAGAGGTGTGTGTGCATATAGAGTGTGCGTGTGTCCACAATCACACGCACTCGACGCTGGGTGCCAGCTAGGACTTGGCTGGCAGTCTGTGCCCTCTTTGGGTCCTTGTCATCGCAGGCGAAACGGGAAGCGGGACCTATTGTCTTCTAAGATTCATTTCAGCTTTGGCGTAGAAGTCAGCGCTCAAAACGGTCATCATAAAGGGGTGCGCACACGCTCCCCTCCTTTGGTCAAGACGCAGCGGAGAGTTGTTCTTTGCGTGTAGCGGTGGGAGGAGCCGTGAGGCCCACGAGTCTTGGGATGCACACCAGGGCGCAGCCGCCTGGGGTTTCTGGGGTGGCTTCATGCTTTGCCCCCCTCTTGAGGCTCTTGCATCATCCTCCCACAGCCTGCACGCCCCGACCACTCCCTGGTAACCCCGCAAGCTGCCCTCGCCTCCTTGCCCATGTTTCCAGTTCGCAGACTGCAGGGAGTTCGCGTTGGTCATTTGTTCCATTTGCTCAGAAACAACAGTCGGCATTATTGGCAGGAAATGGTGAGGGTGCCAACTCCAGGAAAGCACAAAAAGCCCTAGTCATGGGCACGGGCGGGGGCGGGAAGCCTCCGGGCTGAGCTGTCTCCAAGTGACCCGGGCTCTGTTGCCCCACCGAAGTCATAGGCCTGGAAGCAAGTGCTGGCTCTTCTCTGGGGCTGACCAGAGCAGCCTTGCCGACTATCTTGGGGTGCCAAGGGGAGAAGGGGATGCTCTCCTGGCTCAACCCTTGGCCCAGAACAAATCCTGTTTCTTTGTTCCTTAGAAATCAGGAAAGATTCCAGGGCTAGTGAAAGATTAGGTGGTGTTTGTGGTTTAGAGTCGAGAGGAGATACAGATAACTGAAATGCGCAGGAAAGGATGCTCTCCCGGGCCCCTGTGTCTGGTGTGCAGCTGTTGGGGCGCCCCCGCCGTCGTGAGCAGTGCCCCGGTGCTGCTGCACAGGCGTTCAGAGGCTGTGCTTACTGCTCAGGGTCACCTGGCTCTTGCGCCCCGTCCTGGGCAGCCCCGCGGCTGCATCTTGGGCCCAGCGGCTCTTCGACGCCTGGCCCAGCGGCTCGGCGGCTGCCTTTCTCCAGGGCTTGCCAAGGAGTGGGACTGGGGCTGGGGGAGGGCCCACCCCACAGGCCTGCTTGGCTTCCCTGGGTGGGCCTCCACCACAGCCCCCCACGCCACGTGGCCTGAGCAGGGTGCCTCTTGGCAAGTTCGTAGCAGGGAGACAAGATGTGGCTCCTCCCCCAGATAGACTCTGGGCACATTTCTGAAGCCAGAGGCCCCCGCAGTGGGATTTGAAGCAACAGTGAAGCCCCTTGTGGGGAGACAGTCAGCCCTGGCAGGAATCTTTGTATAATCAAATACAAATCCCCAACCTGCAGACATGCCTTCAAAGGAGACACTCATGCTCCCTCTGATGTTAGCTCTGCGTGTTATTTATACCCTGCCCATTTCCACAAAGGATGGAAAGCCATTCAGAGTAAGGAAACAGCACAACCAAAGACCCAAACAGACGATGGCACGATAGACTTGTTACGACAGGGAGGGCAGGGGGTGACGCGGGACGGAGAGGCCCTGGAACCTGAGCAAAGCCTGATGGGTGAGATAGAACCCAGCTCAGCACCTCTGGCTGCCCACCCAGAACTGGACTACACAGTCCTTTATCACCAGCCAGTACACAGAGCAGGCTGGTTTATTAAGAAAAGCAACGTCTTTTCTAGCACTAAGCTCCTCAGAGACATTTATCCTAAGAAACTCCCCATAAGGAACACAGCCGCAGGTAGCACCCCCGATCAGGATGAAATGCTGAGCCTTCCTCTGTCCGCGTTCTGTCACCTTTGATAAAAAGCAGAGAGCACAAGGTAACCTGGGAAGGCATTTCAGCAGGAAACCAAAGGAATTTGGGGTCCTGATGTTGCCTGATAGGGACTAGATGCAGGGGAGACGCAGAGAGAGAGGGGGCTGGGGGCTCCCCACCGCCAGAATCTCCACCTTCTTAGGTGAGCTTTGACAGGAGAGAAGACAATTTTCACAATACCACGCTGTCTCCCAGTAGCTGGCCCAACCTCGGAAACAAGTTTTACACGTTAAAACGCGAAGGAATCTCTGCCCCAAAGGACAATGTGGGTTTTGGCATCGTTGCTATGGAGCTGTTCTCGTGTGGCCTGTGGAAAGAGCTGGGGCTTTGAAGCCAAGAGACTTGGCCTTGGGCCCTCACTCTGCCCTTT
>PVIJ01008272.1:0-75566 GCA_004024925.1 Scalopus aquaticus
TTTGCTCCTTTGTCAAAGATTAGTTGTTCATAGATACGTGGCTTTAATTCTGGGTATTCTATTCGGTTCCATTGGTCTTTCTGTCTGTTTTTGTTCCAGTACCATGCTGTTTTAATTATTATGGCTTTGTAATATAGTTTGAAATCAGGGAGTGAAATTCCTCCATTTTCTTTCTTTTTAGTTAGGAGGGCTTTAGCTACGCGGGCTTTTTGTGGTTCCATGTGAATTTCATCAGTATTTGATCTATTTCTTTGAAGAATGTCATTGAGATTTTTATTAGAATAGCATTGAATCTGTAAATTGCTTTTGGTAGGATTGCCATTTTAATAATGTTAATCCTTCCAATCCATGAGCAGGGGATGCCTTTCCATCTTCTTGTGTCTTCTTCTATTTCTTTCAACAGAGTTTTGTAGTTTTATTTGTATAAGTCCTTTATGTCTTTTGTTAGATTTATTCCTAATATTTGAATTTTTTGGTTTCGATTTTGAAGGGGATGGATTTCTTAATTTCTTCTTCTTCAGATTGGGTGTTTGCATATAGGAAGGCTACTGATTCTTGTGCATTGATTTTGTATCCTGCTACTGTACTGAACTGGTCTATTATTTTGAGTAGTTTTTCTATGGATTTTTTAGGGTTTTGTATATATATTATCATATCATCTGCAAATAGAGACAGTTTAATTTCAATAGCCTTCTGCGAAGAAGCTTGGCAAGGATGGAGAGAATAGAATGATGTATTCAAAATACTCAAAAATAAAAACTTCCAACCAAGAATACTATATCATGCAAGGCTCCCTATTAGACACAAGGGAGAAGTAAATGCCTTAGAAGACAAAAAAAAGTTGAAGGAGTTTGTAAATACTAGACATCACCCTAAAGAAATGTTGAAAGGAACACTCTTGTTTAAATCAAAGTGTAGAAAATCGATCAAAAAAAGTAAATAAGGACATAAAATAAATAGATTCTGAAAACTAAAAACAAAATAGCAGTTTGACAAAACTGGATTCATTAGTGATAAGTCCCAGTGTGTGGTACCGCAAGGAAAATAGCTACATTTTGATAGTGGCATGGAGTGACTTATATAAGTTACTGGCATCGCACGAATCATACCCTCTGGGTGTCATCTAAGCGTGCCTGAAGTTATACAGTAATTTAAGACATAATGTAAAGAATACCTGGGTCTACGACACATTTTAACTCTAATATTAGATTATCTGTAGAGTTTCAAAGTGGGGAGAATAAAGATGAAGGAATTGAAACTTAATGAAATGACTAAAGTTAGTTTTGTGGACTGAATGTTTGTGTGCCTCCAATTCATATTATGAAATCCTAACCTCTGATGTGATGGTAGTTGGAGGTGGAGCTTTGGAAAGTGATTAGGTAATAAGGGTGGAGCTCTTGTGAATGGGATTAGTGCCTTGTTAGAGACACAGAGAGTTCTCTCCTCCTTTTGTCTTGTGAGAACTTAGAGAGAAGAAAGCCTTCTACAAGGCAGGAAGAGGGAGCTGATCAGATGCCAGATCTTCTGGCACATTGGTCTTGAACTTCCCAGTCTCAGGAGTGGGAAGTAATAAATGTGTGTTGTTTAAGCCACCTGTCTATGGTATTTTTGTTGTTGTTGTTATAGCAATGCAAAAATACTAAGACAATTGATGTTAAACCAGAGTACCCTTCAGGAATACCCTAGCTCAAGTTCCTTAGCCTGGGGTTTCTATTGTAGAGGCCATACTCCAGATTTTTTTTTAAGTTGTTTTTTTTTTAAGATTTATTTACTTATGCATACAAGCTGGGGTGCAGGCCAGAGGTGTGTGTAGGGGCGGGTGAGAGGATTCACGAGAGACAGAGTGGGGAGCAGAACAGGCAGATTGACTGAAGTACACTGCTGAGGGAGCAGCAGGCGAGGCAGGAGAAGTCTGCTGCGCCATGTGGGAATCTTCCTGGCCAGGGATCGAACTCATGCTGCAGTGGCTGTGGATAGCTTCATAATGCTGCGCTTATCCCATTGCACCACCAGAGAGGCCCCATACTCCAGATTTTAAGACCTTGCTCTACCTTATATTTCCTGGTGGGCACCCACTATAGCTGTATCATCACACTATTACTATTTCATGTTCAGAAAAGTTATTCTGTGCCAATTGCTTAGGGGACCTCTATCTGAGGATATAGTATGCCTACAAGTGATTTTCATTAACAGAACTCCAGCTTCCCTTATTTTCATGCTATCTCCTACTTTCTAGTCTCCAGCAATTTGCTTCAGGAAATTATTAGTGTCACCATCCTTATCCAGGTTTTCCTTTGAGCCCTGACCAGTGAACTGTTGGGAGAATTTTAGCCCCCTTCCAGCCTATTTTAATATGTGCACGCTTTCTCTCCTCTCAGGTCATCCAGAGAAGTAGGTGGGGGAAAGACCTGGCTTGTTTGTTTTTCATTGCAGGTCTCAGATCTGGTCCCTTTGGACACAGATGAGGATTCTTCACCATCATGGATTAGCCTGCTTTGCCTCAGATAAACCTGGTTGGATCTGAGAAAAAAGCTTTTTACTTTTTTCTTTTTTTGCTGTGGTCAATGTTGTTTAGTTTCATTTTCTTCTTATTCCTGTCTCTGCCTTCATTTCTTTTCTGGAGCTCTGCTGCCAGTCCCTGCCAAGTTTCTTTATCATCTGTCCCTACAGCCAGCTTAACTTTCCAAGCCAATGGTGTCAAAGCAGAACGCATATGGGTACCGTCAATCTCACATGGTGCAACATGGAATTAATTTCTGATGCCTACCATATATTTAACCCATGAAAGAGGAACACTTGGGTGTCCGTTTAGTGTCTAAATTAAAGTGTTCTCTCCCTAACACTGTAGTGCACCATTGTAGCTCAAACAAAAAGCTGCAGAGCCTGCTTTTAGGCGGTACGTGACCTCTCCTTTTTCTAAGCCTCTCACTTAACTTTCTTCTAGGGTTTGAGCAATACCTGCATTCCAGTTTCATTTGTTTATGGGTCTCCTAGCCCACCCAGAGTTTGTTAAGCCCTTGCTTCCTCTTGCCTCAGTGACTGTCTTCTCTGGTCCTCCCTATAGGAGAAATGAACTTGCAACTCCAAAAGCAGTTGTGTCAGAAAACTTTAGCTTTCCCCATGAATACCATGAACCTTATCACCACGACGACCCTCCTATTTGCTGGAATCCCATGTAAACATTGTTTTAACTTCCTCCTAGCTAGAGCACAGAGCCAACCTGGCCAGTGCCCTTGCCGTAGTGCATGAGGCTGTGTGGTTCAAGCTCACTCTCCTCTGTAGCTGACCCTGTCACCTCATCATATGTGATCTGCATCGTGCACATCCTCTCTGATGGATTCACTTTTATCTTGACACCAACTGACAACATGATTATTTCTTCTCTACTCTTAATCTTGCTTTTAACTGCACACCTCCTCCCCAGCAGGTTCCCCTACCTACGCCTCGCCCTCGCCCTCACCCTCATCCTCCTCCTGCTCCTCCTCCATAGCCCAGCTCCAGAAAGACATATTTAAGACAATCCTACTTCATTGTTGAGGAACTAGTTTAACAGAATACACCTGCCACATGATGACTTTGGAAGAAGCTTTTCCCCTCGTTGTTTTACTTCCTCAGAACTCAAACCTGATTTAAGCAGACTTACTATTTATTGACTGCTCAGACTACTCACTATTTGCTAGTCACTGAACTAATAATTCAATACTTGTTTAACCTTCAGAATGTCCATACGAGCAAGATACCATTTTAACCCCATTTTCTCTAAAAGAACAAAGTGCATTAGAAGAGCATTAGACTTGGAGAGATTAAGTAATTTGCCTAGAGTCAGCCAGATTATAAGTGATAGTCAAGATTTGGACACTGAGTTCTTGTTCTTATCCATGGTTACACTGACTTCTACATACCCTGAAAGGAGTGTTCCTTATCCTTTACAGCCTTTTAAGTCCCATTTAGATATCAGTTTCCCAGGAGATAATTATTTTACTCATTCACCAAAGATTTTCTGAGCACTTAGTAAGTGCCAATGACTGTACTAAGCCCTGAGGACATATCAATTAACTAAGTGGGTAAGAGCCACTCACAACCAACTGCGCTCAGGTATAGATGTGGCTGCTCAAGTTTAAGAGATTCATCCCCCGAATGTGGTGTTCAGTGAGAAAAGTCAGGCTTCTCCACGGCACTTCCCTGCACAGATGGGCCCATTGTTATCCTCGGTCTGTGAGTGTCACCACAGTGTCTGCTTGTTGAGAATGGAGCAATTCAGACTGATATACTGAGAAGCTATAATACATAATCATGAAAGAAAAATTGAGATCATCTGGTCAAACCATCTCACTTTAGCATGAATAAATAAATAAATAAATAAATAGGACACGCCAAGTTAACTTTTCAAGATTATTTAGACATAAAGTAAAAGAATGACTTTTTAAAAGCAGTTGTCCCAATTCCTTAACCAGTGCTTCCACTCATCTTCTGGGGAACCAGTGGGGTACATGTTCAAACCCAATTTTTCCATAGCTGTAGGCAAAAATCTCACATTCATGGATCAGTTTCACAGAAAAAGATCCTTCATTTAAGCCATGCCTGTGAAGTATTTCTTCTGGGGTTTTTCAAAGTGATATCTAACAGTGAGGAATGGGAACTATGTAGATTTATAGGACTAACAGATACTGTTACTGATTGCATAATGGTATATGGTGTTAGTACAGTCTCCTGTTAGACAGAAGGGAAAAACAGAAAATGTAGAGAACCACATCTTTTCTATTGAGTTTGCTTATTAATCAATATCACCACAAGTTTCTGTCTCTCTTCCAGACCCACTCCTCCATACTCATCAAGACATCCTACTGGGGTTTTCTTTCCCACTCAGGATATTAGGTTAGCGTGGCCCAGTTTCATATACTCACCATATTCTCCTCCTATCAGTTTACTGCTTTACAGTTTGTCCTGGTGTTAGAGGGTATAATCATCTCCTTGACTTCCCCTACTGAACCCCTTACAGTGTAAAGTTAGTTGCTTTGTTTTTTCCTTCTGACACACTTGCTCTGTGCTATATTTAACTCCTGTACATTAGCATTAATATCCAGCCGCACAAGAGAAGTTGCTGCTGTGCATTACTTCCACCAGGTATGGTAGGGGTTTATTCCACTTATTCCTTTTGGGGATAGGGAAACAGATGCAAATACAATAAGAAAAGGGCTAAACCTTCTCTCCACAGTATATTGAATATAAATCTTTATAAGGACTTTATGTCCATGATTTTATTATTTTCCTTTATACCTCCTTCATGCCTTTCGTTTTGGCTGGCACACAAAGCAACTTACGAGAAGGGAGACTGACAAAATAAAAAAGTGTTCCCTGGAAAGGATGCTCTTAATATAAAAAGAAACACAGATGAACAGCAACAGAAATTATTCCTTAAAGATAACCAGCTGCCTAGAAAAATACTGAGTACGTAGTGGGTCCTCAAAAAATTGTTCAATGAATAAAATCAGATGTGATTTCTTCCCTTATGGTTAGTCTTCCTTTGGTTGGATAGGAGCCACCATTGTTTAGAACGGAAGGACTGAACCAGAAAGGAATTAAAATGTTCTGGCCTAATTTGTCCAATTTCTTTTTTCTTTTTAACATTTGATTTATGAAACTTTCTTTTTCTCCTCCACTTTCTTAATATTGGGTTCTTCTTTTGTTTGCCTTTTTGATTTGTGCAAGCATTCATACCACAGTAGGGATTTATTTTTTTTAGTTTCAATTGATCACTGCCCCATTAGAATAAAAAAAAAAAATAGATGTGTCCAAGGTAGGTAGTAACAATTTTTTTTTGTCTTGGGTTAACTTTGCTTTTGTGAGGAAAAAAAAATCACAAAAAGTATGATTTTAATTCTTAATAAAAATTTACTTAAAAATATGCTAAATATTTAAGACAAATTACAATTTTTTCAATTAAGGAAAAGAAGAAAGCTTATGGAAGAGGAGAGGGAAGGAGGAAGTAGACTCTAAAAAGCTCTAAGGTCCCCCTTTAGTGTTGTCATGATACCACACTCACCACCAAAGCATCCTCAGCCCATCCCCATGTTCATTACACTTTCTCCCTCCTTTGCCTTCACCCCGCCCCCAGTAGTCACAGTCCTATACCTCTAAAGCACAAATAACAGTGTAAACCAATGTTAACTCAATATTAAAAAAAGAAACAACTTTGACCATAAAAAGCATATACGTAGGGGCCTCCCTGGTAGCGCAGTGGGTTAATAAGTGCAGCACTATGAACCTATCCAGAGCCACTGCAGCACGAGTTCGATCCCTGGCCAGGGAGATTCCCACAGGGTGCAGCAGACCTCTCCTGTCTTGCCCGCTGCTCCCCTCAGCAGTATATTTCAGTCGATCTGCCTGTTCTTCTCCCCACTCTGTCTCTGGTGAATCCTCTCACCACCCCACACCTCTGGCCTGCACCCCAGCTTGTATGCATAAAAAAATAAATCTTAAAAAAAGCATATATGTAAATATTAAAAAAAGCTGGAGGAGATAGAAATACTGATTCATAACAGAATGGAAAGGTGAGAAAGACAAGAAGAATGGAAGGAAAGAGAGCTTGAGACTAAAATAATGGAAAGTTAGTGATTCAAAAGGAGGAGAGATTTGCAAGGTCTTTCTGTGGGACTTTTGTGGGACAAGCAGGACAATGTGGAGTGTGGGGTTTCTCTCTAAGTCATAGCTGCGAGGATCATAGGGGATGTTCTCTTCTGACTATCCCCAGATACCATTTATTTATCTCTGGTCCCCTCTTGGCTCATCTGCTGCTTAGAGGACGACATTGACCAGAGATAGAAGAGGTTTCTAAGATGATGTCCAAAGTCAGAGAATGTTGGGCAGAAGTAGTTCCACCTGGAATAAATGAGAGTACATGAAACTTAGGGGGATTTCAACTAGTAAAAGTCCTATTCAATAAAGATAAGTCCATTCAGGGTATTTAGTGTGTGTGCAGAGTGACGCAGCCCAAATCCACTCTAAATGGACAGATATGTCTGTTTTTAAGTACATTGTGTATCATTGGCTACGTTGAGATAATAACTGAAAAAACTAAAGTTATTTTAGATTACATATATCTCTTCTCTTACTTTTTTATTTATTAAACTGGGTTTTATTTTCATTACAAACTTTAACATTTTTAGTCTGGTCTTTTAAATACATTAGTTTTAGCAAGGTAGTTTCATCTGTTCATTCATCCAACAAATATTTATTGAGCAATGTAAAATATGTTTGAGATGAAACTAGTGATGCAGTCTAGGGGTACTTGTAGAATATTCTTAGAAAATTATATTTTGTTCTGTTGTCAATAGGGAGTCAATAAAGTATTTATAAAAGGGGAGTAATGTAGTCAGATGTCCACTCAGAAACATCCCTTTGACTGCTAGATAGATAGAGTGACAGGCTAGACCTTCAACAGAGACTTATTGGGAGATACTTCAAACTGGAAATGAGACAGATGAGTCTTTCAGTGCTGAGAGTTAGAGGATTGAAGGGGATAGCATGATTCTCGGGTTTCTGAATAGGGCACACAGAAAGTATGGGATTGCTTCAGAAGCAGAGGGACTGGTCTTGTCAGGAGGGAGAGATCAGCAGGAGAATGAGAAGAGTAAAGTGCGAAAAGAGAAGTTTGAGAAACAGGAAAAGTTGAAGGAAGGCTAAAGAAGTGAGCAGCAGAAGAGGCTGAGAAGATAGGCTCAGTGGGGTAGGAAGAGAATCTGGGCAGTGCATTGAGCTGAGTGATCCAAAAGTGGAGACTGAGAGGTTGGACTCTGTTGAGAGAGTAAAGTAGTAGACAATATGGACAATGTGATATGATGGGAAACAGGTAGGTTTGGAACCTAACTGATATGAAATTAAAATAGCAGTCATTTGTTTTAAGTTAACTCAATTATCTCTAGATTTTTTTTTTTTTAATTTTCGAAGTGGAGATAATATCTCATCCATAAGAGAATTGTGAGTATTAAAGGTTATGTTTAGGATTGAGCACTTCATTAGATGATTTCTTCACTCTTCTTTCCCCTTTTGTTTTACACTCCTCCAAGTCATCTACTTCTGAGTCTATTTTCAAAATCAAAAGTTAGATTAGACCAGCACCCACTTATAACCCCTCACGATGTGGCCTTTCCTACAGAAAGTTCACAGGTGGTATTTTATGGTCTGATCCCTGCTTAATTCTTCAGCCCAATCTCATCACCTTGGCATTTCACTCCAGTTATTCCAAGTGTATCATGCTCTTTCAGACATTTAAGTCTTTGAAAAAACTACCTTTTTTTCCTATGTTGTCCTCAGGTAATTCCCTGCCTGCAAAACTCCTTATCAACTTCCCAAGACTTAAACTCAAGATCCTAATTCTTCATTAGAGATCCTTGACCTGACCTCTACCCTACACTAACCTCCACCATCTACACATGAAAACCTTCTACCTTGCTGCCATAATATTTTATAGATTCCACCAGCCATACTTACGCAATATTTAACTATTTGTTAATGTGTTTGAATTTCCCCAAACCAATAGAAAAGTGATTTCTCTTTGTTTTCTCAATGATTTTACGTAGTAGATGCTATTTAATGAATGTATGGTTTTAGTGTACAGCCATGGGTTCCACAGGTTAAATATGCACCACATTAAAATTTTTAAAGCCACATAAAGAAAGAATAAATTAGGACAGTACTTTCTTGGGAGACTTGTGGTCAGTTTCCTACCCCAAGGCTAGATTAGATTTGAGGTTCAACTGATCATTACTGTACTGGCAAGTTCTAGGCTCTAAAATCATATTACCTAAAGGCTTGTTTCCAGCCCTGATTTCTGATCCAATATGGAATTGATCAGTGGTTTGAGAGAGAGGCAGCATAGTGTGATAGTTAAGATGGATGCTGGAGTAGGACTGCCTGGGTTCAAATTGCTTTCATTGGTCATTATTAACTGCATGATCAGGGCTCTGTCTACAGCTTCATCTTTTATACAGCAGTGTAAATAATAAAGGGATATACCTCCTGCAGATGTTATGATAACTGAGTGAATTAATACAAATGAAAGGATTAGAGCAGTGCCCGGCACATAGTAAGTCTTAGATTTTATGACTTAGGATTTCTTTCAAAGGTGCTAGTAGCTGATGTTGTATATATCTCCACATGCCACTCTTGCATGTACATAGTTAGCAGGAGAAGCACCCACCATATGCCTAAGGAAAATAGAATTTCATGAAGAAAGATTCAGGACCTATACTGGTTCTGAAGGCAGTGAGAGTGCCCTATCATCTTTCGTTTAAACTCTTTGTCCTTTTAGAACAAGCTCTATAAGGAGGAATGAAGAATGGGTAGAGTACTCAGAAATAGATTTTGTTTTTAAGCCAGGAATTTGAGAAGAATAGTATTAGTGATATTCACCAATAAATATTTGCAATGGTCAAGGCACAGTTCTAGGCTACAGGGAAGCCAAACCCTTTTATTCAGGACTGTATAAAAGACTTCTAAAATCTTGGAGACTTTCCATGACTTTTGACCTCAGAGAATCATTGTACTAGAACAAGAAAGAATCTGAGTTGCTTTTCCCCCCCCGCCTGATTCTTTTTTTTTTTTTTCTAAAATAGTGCTCTTATCAAAGGTGTGTAGGTACTATGGTGAGAGCTGCTATATAAATATAGGAAGAGAGAACAAGAGAAGAGGGGGAGGTAATTAACTCAGTTGTACAAAGCTTTCTGTAAGAAGTACAAAAAAGTTTCTCCATAATTTCACTCCTATATCCAAAGAGGCAGAAAAGGGTGTTAAAAGAGAGATTCTTACAATCAGCATTAGAGTTCAATGCTCACTCCAAGTCAGTCTGCTCCATTATTCCACCTGACTGTGCAAAGTAATCCATTTTCCCTACTGCTTTCCGCCTTCATGTAAATAACTTCTTTATAAATGGGAAAATGGAGAGCAAGCCTTTCAAACAGTTGTCATAAATTAGAATGAATTGCATTAATTCAAAATGTAAAACTAGAAGAGTTAGGAGAACATGCAACATATTTTCCCCAAATAACACTGCGAACAAGCACAAGTGTATACTTTGGGCATATGTATATCTTTCCTCTGACTGACAGCCTGAAGGATGGTCCATGTGATTTTTGTGTTGCTGAGGTAGAAACAATCTTTATTTGGATTGAATAGCAGAGTAAACAGGAATGAATAAGAGACACAGAAGTTTACAGTACAGATGGTTTTCCGATTCTTTAAAAAAAAAAATGTATGCCTTATCAATTAAAGGTGGATTTGTCTTTTATTCTTGTCAAGCATACGTGAGCCTTTGGGTGTACCCCAGAAAAGTTAGAGCTGATGTATAAATTGTGTCCTGGGTTTAATAATGCTACACGGGTTAAACGCAGCAGTCAAAGTGTATATTCTGTAGCTTTTCTCTGTAAAAATTAAGATTTCTTTTGTAGTGCAGCTATGTAAATCATTAAGGAAACTAAAAATCTTTATAATAGTAAGCCAAGATAACAAAATACATATTATATATAAGTACATATTACTTTGCATACACATATACATACCTATTTGCATACAACATTGCAGTGTGTGCGTGTATATGCATATACCCATGTTTGAGGGGAATGGGTAAAAGATTTTGATGATTCAAGAAAAATTTAAAATATTAAAGATTGTGCCAAAAGTGGTCTCCAGAGACACAGAAGTGTCTGATTAAACTATAATTACGCCCACCTATAAGCAGCATACACCTGTGCACCTAAGAGCCTTCCACCTAGAATTGGAAGGATGTCTTCCTTCCCACATAGTCATCTGGCCCTGTCAACCGAACAAAGCACTTCGGGTAGAACAAGGAAGCATAACATAACCATCTTCTGCCCGTGAGACCCCCTTGCCCATCCAAGGAGGCAAAGGCTATTCTGAGTGAACTATCCATAACTTTATAACAGTAATATCAAAATGTAAAATAAAACAGCTCCCTAAATATTTGCCCAGCATTTTTTGTTTAATATGATTCTGGCATGGAATCACGGTTTAGCTTTTAATCTGTGTCAAATTGTGAGTTTTACCCCAACAATTTTATGGCAGCATCTAGGGCAGTTAAAAGGTCTACTTCAGGGGCTCTTAAGAGATGAGTGGGCAAACGCGCAGGTCTGACTTCCGAGTTCGTCCTTGATTCTGCAGGCTCTTCTGCCTGCCTTGAAAAGATCAGTTATGACTCTCAAGGGTGCTCTAATCTGGAACAATTCCCACAAAACAATCAATGGCATATCATTTCTTTCCTTTTCCCAAAGAACAGGATGCACAGAAAATAATGCACATGTAGTAAAGAGCTGAAAGCCTAATGCACGTAGGAAACTTGCCTCCCCTGTGTGATCAGCACATCAGGCCACCAGATACCAGTCTCGGGCAGGAGTTAGTCATCATTTTCTTACACGAGCCACACTCCTCTCCCAGGATTGATGCGTCTTCTTCCCCTCTACATAAAGGATTAGCTGAATAAAGTAAAAATAAGAGGGCTCTTGGGCTGCAGATGGCTGACCAGCTGTTTCTGGGTGACTACCCATGAATCAGTGCCTCATCTGAGTTTTAGTGCTTCCATGTTTTGGGGGCAAAATATTCTGCATTTTGGAAAACTAGTTCATGGAAAATAATACAGCAAACTAACATTTATAGAAAACCACAGTAATCTTGTAACAAATGTCCTAAATTATGCACTCAAAAGCAGATCCAATTTTACCCAAGGTTCTCTGCCTGCAGTGCTTGTTGGACCCTTTTTGTTGTTGTTTATAACTATGGCTCCCCCAACCCCCGGCATAAGTGCCTTTTTTATTATTATATACCACTTTATATCATATACCACACAGAATTCAAAATTTCAGCCTGGAGAAGAGGCAAGAGAGTGGGGGTGCAGTTTTTAAAGAACCTCAATTTTCTGTCTTCTGTGGAAATTCATCTTACACAGTTTCATTTAGTTTGATGGTAAAATTAATGCACTTTTCAAGCCATCCTGGTTCCCTTTTGAACATCTTCGTTTCTAAGGCTGAATGGAAATATTGAAGGTATTCACAAAGTAGAAGTAGAACTTTATATTCCAACATCTCCCACTCTCGATCAAGACGAAATTTCTGTCAAGGCAAGAGTTTCACGGAAAACTTCTCTTGGTTATTCTCCTCAATTTTAGATGATTGCTTGATGTGAATATTTCTAAGAGGATATATTTTAATACACAGAAGAGCAGAGACACTCCAAATGCCTATTATCAGGGGAAAAAAAAGCATTTGATGTGATGGGAGAGTAAGAAACTTTCTATGATCATTTTTATTCAATGAAAGCCATTCCTTTGGGTGGGAAAGTCAAATGCTAGAGCCCACACATGCCGCATGCATACCAGCACGAGCCAGAGGAATGCAGATTTCTGTATCTGAGAGCAGCTGCTAAGTGAAATGGAACGTCCAACAGATGGCTACATTGCCATTGTTGGGGGAGGAGGGAAGGGGAGTTATTTTGGTTTTTCTGTTGAGTGTGTGTGGGGGGGAGCGTGTGTTTAAGATGTATTCCCTACTACCTGGATCTCTCTGGTGTTAACAATGACTTTCATCACTTTGAATCTTAGAACAATTGTCAAAGATCATCTGATTATTTGACATGTAATAGAGGAGAGAGATGGACAAGGACACATAACTTGTTATAGCCAAGACCAGAACGCTTTCATTAGGCCATACAAAGAAGAAGTTATGCATTCTATTTACTTGAACCTTGGTGTTTAAAACCAACACCAAACCTCAAGTAAAGGAAACACTATAACAGTTGCAGTTTCATTGTCTGAATAGTATAGTGTATTGCTTTACTTTACAATCTTAGGGTGGATCTGCCTCATAGTTTTCAAGTCAGAAGAAAAAACTGAAGACTCTTTTAAGGAATGTCATATCAGATGTTTAGGACCATATCACCAAATTTAAATAAGATACTATACAATATTAAGATTCTATAGCAGTTACGTATTCCAGAAGATGGCAAGTTAAATATCCAAGTCAAAACTCAAAAGCCATGGTTAAGGGACAAACAGAAAAAACGTTGAAGTCTCATCTCGACCTGTCTGTAAAAGGTCTCCAGCCCCCTTCTGATGGAGCTTTGGGACAGTTGTATGGTCACAGGTCTCCCCCATTGGTTCATGTTTTTTTTTTTCTTCCAGAAATAGAATCAATAGAGAACAGACAAACCCACAGTTGCCAGTTTGTACAGTCTTGTGGTTTCTGTCAGGGGCTACAGACTCGAGCAGGTCTGCCAGATAATGAAGGCAAACTATTTCAGTTCCTGTGGGTCCAGAGTGCCTCAGCAGAGTTCTGGTTTCAAACAAATGAATAACAAATTAAAAGGTACAGTAAAATAAGGGGGTGGTTAAAATATATTAACTAAAATCAATGTAGGAGAAACATAGTTTAAAAACCCTGCATTCTCAGCAATAGTCTGTGATGTATTTTGTTAATCTCTTAAAATTTATGTTAAAAGCCTTTTAACAGAAAGTCAATATATTTGGGTGGTTGAACGAGTATATCATTCTATACCGGCAGTTGCATTAAAAATGATGCAGCGACTCAGCTGTCTGTAGGAAATGATCAGAGTCCAGCCAACGGAAGTCCCACCTCAAGGAGACCAGACACTTTTCCCAAAACAGCCCGAGGAGCCAAGCTGAGTATTATGCTCTCCTACTCTGCCTAGGTTCCCCACTGACGTCAATGAGAGTCCTGGAAATGAAGCAGGATCAGAATACCAGAAACATAGCCTAATAATAGAGCAAAAATGGAGAGCAGATGGAAAATAAAGTTTCTCGATAAAGTGTGACCTAATGTTATAAATTTGTTCAGGGAAAGAAAACAACTACAGCAAAATAAAAGAGCTTGAAAGCAGACTTTACTGGTGCTAAAATGCTGGAATATGGCTGACTAGAAAAAAAAACCTAGATATGTAGAAAACTCCAGAAAAAGACTAAAAAAAGGAAACAGAAAAACAAGAAAAGTCAATTTTTGGATGAGTTTAAAATGCTGCTACTAAGGTGCCTAGGGGTAAAGGCTGCTACTAAGTTGCCTAGGGATAAAACTGACCAAAAAATCAAAAGAAATAGGAAACTAGAAACAGAATATCAGCAGTTTTCTTTACCCATGCTGTCTGCATAGTTTTATCTTCATTCCAATTCCCTCATGGATAAGTGGTGCTGGGATAATATGGGTATAACCTGGAACATGCTATTGAAAATAGTTGAAATATTGGGCCCAAAGTAAAAGCTTTTGCAGAGCTTTTGCTATGTCATACGATTGGTTTATAGACATACTTTCACAACTTAGTCCTGCATCCCATGTGTGTTTGTGTGTGTGTTTATTAAAACCACCAATGGCAGGCCACTTTTATCTCTTAGTAAGATATGACATATTCAAACAATCTACTCACTTTTTTGAGGTCTTGATACAAACCTTCTCTGAATTTTTACTGTGTATTCATTTTGACAGGGAAGTTTTAGATCTACTGAATAATTGAGCTTATATTATTTTTATATGGAAAGAGAAGGCACAAAGATGCTGATATTGAAGTATAAGTTTCCGTTTTTAATATCTAAATATTTGCTCTGTCTGGAAATCATTGAGAGTTCTATTTGGTCAACACTCTACATTTTCTGAAGAGAGTGGGCTACTAGTTGGGAAAGCTGATGAATTCAAGTTTTACAGCAGAGCTACATATTCTCTTAATTTTCCTTGTTCAGCCACTGCTGGGATTAAGAAAAAAAGAATCCAGTTTTTTAAATTTTCTCCTTTTTGGCTTATCTAACAGTTCCTTTGCCTCTAGCACCCATAAAAAGAAATCCTGTTTCTTCATGTAACTCTACTAGTTTCTGCCTCCTCCACCTCTTTACTCTTATCTGGACAACACTTTTCTTTGAGCCTGGTTCTCATTCTGTCTGATCCTCTGAATTTGTTATTTCCCTTACATTCGGGGACTCCCTCACCTTGGGCATCCACTGTAACCTCCCTCTACTCCTCACAGTCTGACTGAGGTGAGCCCAGCCCATCCTTGACAGGAGCATGGACTCCCAGCCCCGCAGAGCTCCAGCACCCTAGCCCCTACCCTCCTCTCTCAGGAGAAGATCCAAGCACCCGTTTCCACTTGGAAGGTCCTCAGACAGATAACGACACATGGAACTATTCTAAAACAATGGACTCATGCTAGAATATGAATGCGTAGATTGAGGGGCCTAAGACTCAGAATTTTAGACCAAGAAGGCATCTAGAAATCATTCACTTCACACTAGAGGAAACTGGTACTCAAAGCCAGTTTATAATCTAGAGTTCTTGTAGCAAGAGAGTGACATAATTTATATAAACTGTTTTATAGACTATATAGCTCTCAACTGCATGCATAAAAAAGCAATGTTTGTCTTCTAGGTAGCATGTTTGAGTGCTATTCCAGAGATGCTGCCATTACTCAAAATGTTTTAAATTTCTTCTTTAAAATTGTCATCCGAGGCAGTTAGATTGTCATTGTACAGTCACATCTTGTTCTTATCAGTGAAGGTATTATCCAGGGCTCAGACATTCATCTCAGATTTGATCTTAAATGTCTTGGAAGGCAGAAACCATGTCTGTCTAGCTCCTGGCTCCTAGTATACTGCCTGCCACTTAATAAGCACCTAATAATTATTTGTTCAATGAATTTTTTTAACGATCAAACCCACCCTCAGAGAATGATGATTGATAGGCAAAGGCACTGAAGACATTTTCAAAATAGAATTCCCCAAATAAAATTATTTTTGAGCTGTAACACTATTGTTGGAATGAGTTCAAGGTTATTAATTAGAAGGGGACAACATTCATTGTATTTACACATCTGTGTTCTGGCTGACCTGTTTACATTGTTGAATTTATTTATATCTCACCTTTCAAAAAAAATTAGGTAGATTGAAACAACATCAACAAATAGAAGCCTGTAATAAAAATAATGTTAATAAAAACCACATTACTGTAATCATTTCTCAGATATGCACAGCAAAAAGCAGCCTACAGGGTGGGTTCCTTATGTGCGGTAAGCTACAGAGTGACAGTAAGTAAAAGCAATAGAGAACAAATGAGACTTACCCAGTCTCAAGCACATGTCTGCATGCCATCTGGCCCTTGTTCCCTATTGAGTAAAAGAGTTACTTACAGCTAGTAAGAATGCAGTCATAAGGAAACATTCTGGGGTGACCGGGGTGACAAGATTCCCAGATTGATAATATGTGCCCAGGAAGAAAGACATCTGCAGGTGTCACAGTAACCCACCTCCCTTGATGTTAGACTAACAGGTAGAGTCAGTTTCAAGGATTCCATGTGATACACAAAAGTGAGAACAGTTCCTCTCCAGTGGACTGATACTTTAATTTGTTTGAAGAGGAAAGGTTGAGCAGAAGAACACTTAGGGGGAAAATCGTATTAGTTCCAAGACATAATTGCCCACTTTTTCCACGTGTGAGTGCCTCTCAGGATTGTCTAAGAGTGGAGATTTTATAATTGTTTCAAAACAGTTTATGCAAACACACAAAAGTCCAATTCACACTACAAAAACACGAATTTTCTCCTATATTCAACTTCTTCCATTCTAAAGCATCTTGTTAGCGGAGGGTGAGATTTTATATTTTATGAATCCTATGGGCTCAGGGCTGCATTAGTAATTGCTCTGTGAATAGGTTACCTTTTTCTTTTTACCATTCCCTGAAACATGAGAAAAGAAAAGTCAAGTAGGTTCAGCTAAACACAGCAAAGTGTAGCACCTCATAAAAACGAAACCACAGTGTGTTCAGAAGAAGAAGTGGAGGAGGCAGAAAGTCTCACCAGGCCACCAGCTTGCTCATTTCAGCACCTCTCTAGTTTTGATGCGGTCCTGGGACCTGGGTGTCACGCTTGATGTGTGGCATCCACAAGTATAATAAGTCACCTTTATCTTTTTTTCTAGAATAAGAGCTAGTCCAGTGCTATAGTTAAGGGAGGATAAAGAGAAAGGATTACTTGAGTTCTGAAGGCAATTTGAGTTGTGTCTTTATCTCAGGAGGTATTGTCAAAAGCAGTTTCTTAGTGCATTTTTTGTCATCTTTCCTAGAGAGTTTATGGTCCAGCCTCACTCCCAGAGCTCACACCCCAAACTCTAACCCCAAGATTGGGTAGCACAGTGTATCAAAAGTAAATTTACAAATTATAGATCTGATCATATAAATACACCAATTTAAAAAATGTTGTATCTTCCTTGTTACAGACTAATGTCCAATTTCAAATATTTTTAAGGAACCAGCTCTTTTTATCTTTCCAAACTTATCATTCACAGGTCCTCTATAATGACTTAAGGTCTCTAGTGTCCAGGATTCCACCTATTCACTCAGACCACTGTTTTCTCTGAGGAGTATGCAGTTTTTATACTCTATTCCCTAAACAAAAATATTCATTCTCCAAGATTCATTCTCCAATAGACAATCATCTTCTCTTGGAAGTCTTTTTGCCATTATTCTCACAATTACTCCCAAACTGTGCAGATCTGGGAACTGATAGAATCAACTCTGAAATATATAGTTTGAACTACTCTAATTTACCATTTTGACTTTGAAAACATTTTGATGCCACTGGTTTGATAACCTTGAGAGTCAATCCCAAGGGGATGAAGTATTGGCACCTATGTCCAGCTCACCTGGATCTCCATTGTTGTTCTCTATCTACCCCAGAGAAGAGTGAGCTGTCTGAAGATTTGGTTTTAGCAGTGTTTTAGTGTATTAGTATGTATGGGCTCCCATAATAAAATACCTTAGACTGGATGGCTTAGACAGCAGAAATTGATTATCTCGCATTTCCAGAGCCAGAAGTTCATCTGTAAGGTATATGGACAATTTGGTTTTTGCAAAACCTGGCTTATTGGTGGCTTCCGCCTTGCTGTGTCCTGACTTGATCTTTCCTTAGTGCAATCACATGATGAGACGTGGAAGAACTCTCTGGTTTCTCTTCTTTTAAGAGAACTAATCCTGCCAGATCAGGGTCTCACGCTCATGTCATCATTTAACCTAATTTCTTCCTTAAAAACCCCTACCTCCAAATAAAGTCACACTGGGATTTGGAACTTCAATGTACAAATTTAGGGTGACATAACAATTCAGTCCATAACAATCACCTTATGTACCCTGTATCCAACATAATACCTTGTAATTTCTGTACACATTTGCTCTGTGCCGTACATGCTACATAAAGGAAAAATGAAGAAAATGGTTAATCCATTAGTCAATCAAAATCACTTTCATCATGTGCACCATGTGCAAATCCCTGGTAAAATCATGTCAGTGTTATTAAAATATTTATAATCAAATAACCTAATAGGGGTTTAAACACACAAAAAAAGTGGTTCTTATACTAAACAGTCCTGGAGTAGAGCAAAGAGCACTGGATTTGGACTCAGAAAACATGGGTTCCAAATCCAGCTCAGTCACTTACCATCTACAATGACCTTAAAGCAAGTCGATTGATTTCTTGGAGCGTCAGCACTTCCACCTATAATAGAGTGACAAAATACCTGACTGAGAAGTTAAGTGAGAGAGTACCATAAGTGCTCTTTGGAAATGCTGACACCACATAATGAGGACACAGAGGCGTGGGCACCCTCTCAGAAGTTTCCTTTGACAGGCTTCTTACACCCTTCTAACTCGGGAAAGACAGCTTTTTTGCAGGGCATCGCCTTCCTGTATGGCAGGATCTGCTGCATTAGCCGCTTCTGTGCATGCCTCCTTATCATCATTCTCAAAAGTCAGGATTTCTTGCTGATACCCCATGAGGAAAACAAGTTCTTGCTTATTTCCTGTTTGCTTTTTTTGCATGGAAGAGAAGCAGCATAGTGAATCATAGAGAAGTTGTGGTAAAAGCAGACTGAGAAATGTTTCACAGGCAAATGCCACATGGGTTACTTCAAGGCTCCATGCACTCTTGCTGAAACACTCAAGCACAGAAAATGCTAAGGCTAAGGCTGAAATGGCCAAGAGTGATTTAAACATAGAAGCCACCAGACAGTGAAAGTTCTCATTAAAGATCTAAAAGATATGTCATCATGCACTATCAGCAGATAGAGAATTGTCTGAAAACTGTAGTCAGCACCATGAGGGGAGCTTGACCTTGACCAATTGTTAATAATTTCTTCACCTCCCAATCAGTGACTATCAGATCACATTCCTAAATCTTATATAAGTGTGTGATATTTGCAATTTGTGGCAGCAAATGGAGTCCAGGTGGAGCTGCATAGGAAAAACAAGAAAAATGGCTCCTCACCAGAAACAAGAGAGGAGCATGAGAGGACAGATTCAGACACCCCAGGCTCCCAAACCTCCTGTTGAGAAGTAGATTGTGGGAATGCTCAGGCGTACACACATAGACACACACACACACACACACACACACACACACACACACACTCACACACCACAAGCACAAGTTATTTATTTATTTTTAAACAGTCACTTTCTACTGACACTGGCAATGCTCTTCATTTTCATCGCATGCTAAAGAAAACAAAAATGAGGGTTTAAAAAAAAAAGAATTGCAAAGTGATTGCTCTGATTCATTCAAAGCTAGACTCCAGAATTTGGCTTTGTACTATTTAATATATGTGTTTCAAAAAGCAATGCAACACCACAGCTGAAGAAAGGCACTGAACACTTCAATGTAACTGAATCTTCATAAACTGACATAGTTTTTTAATATGTTACTTATTTTCTTTCTGCTTCTTAGCAAATGTAAAGGTGTCAAAACATATAAAATATTGTTCACTTGACTTGGGAGCAAAATATTAATGAGAAAGCATGAGGGGGTGCTCCCAGTTTCAAGAAATGCCAAGTCATCTGTCCATTCGCTGAGCGGTTAGGACACACTTTACAAATCTCCTAAATATCTGCCTCCAAGCTCATCACACAGGAGTTCACTCAGACAGAGACGTATTTTTTTTCCTTCTTAATCACGCACCTTTTAAGATTCATAATTTGGGATGAGCAAAAGGCTCGGCAGGAGGTGGGGATGAATTAAAAACCATAAAATTGATGCTATCACTCTGATTGACATACCAGTAGTGCAGCATACATTTCCTGTTTGTCAGGAATGAAAGGTGTTCACATTCTGTAATAATACCTAATAATGTTTTGGAAAGACAAACTGCTGTCTGACTATATTTTAGCAAGATGGATTTTTTTTCTTTCTGTCAGCACTGAAATCAGAAGCTACAGTATATATTACAACCCTCTATAAAGGATGACCTAGATATTTAATAGCTGTAGCTATTCCAGTCCACTACCTGGACCTCCCCAGGTCTCTGATGCTATATTCTAGCATGCCCAAAATCACCATTCCACCTTAAGACTAATTCAAGAGAGTGCCCAGGGAGCTGGCTGTCCAGGATAGTCATAATAAATGTAAGGGGATGTGTATCCTTTGCTACCTATAGCTGGCTCATCACAAAATTGGCCAGTCCTCTACTTAGAGGTTTGTCTAATCTGACAATTAACAACATTTGTATGGGGCAGTAAGGAGAATTTAACACATAGGGGTCAGGAGACCTGAATCCCTCTAGCTGTCCTGTCACTGACTGTATAACTATAACCACACTATAACCTGTACACACCTCGATGCCATCACATTTAAAACAGAGACACTTTGGCTTGCTTTGACTATTCGCTGAGGGTGTGGAAGGCATAAAAGCCAAATGATGGCTCTGTCACTGGCGTAAATGCTGTCATGGAAATACTAAATTTGGTTTTACACTAGTTAAACAAAGGCTTTGGGAAATGTGGAAAGTCATCTGTTTCTAGAGTGATAATTTAGCTAAAGGAAGATGAAGAACCAATGAGACACTAGCTCTTACATGACAAGACAACATCAGGGGAAAAAGTCTATTATAGGTACAGCCATTTAAGAATTTTTCTGATGGTGAAATTTGAGCCAAAGATGTGATCTTCAGCTTACTGCCATGTGATTACCACTTATATTCCTATTGAGTACTAATTGTAGGAAATGACCACCTAGGGTTTCAATATGTTAAAAGTATTTTGAGTAAGAATAAAGGGAAAGAGTGAAATAACTGGAAATTTCAAGAGGAATGTTTGTGTTAAATATTTAATGACACATTTTTGCATTTTAACCTCTGGGATTCTGTTATTTCCAAAGAAGATTTCAAGAAAATAGAAATGTGAAAACAGTGCTACAATCTAATAATACCAAGTTCCAAGTGTCAGGCTAGAGTCTGAATAATCTTTTGTCTCCAGAATTGCAAACACAGATTGGATACTTTGGGAAATCTACAGAAAATTGACCCAAGTGGAAAAAGGAGAACATTATGTAGACCCTGTTCTTAGTAATAATAATACTGTTGCAAAGGGATCAAAAGTGCTTTTGAATACAATTTATTGTTGTTGTTTTTGCTAAATCAAATAAAGCCTTTAAGCAAAAACAGGTTTCAAGCCTTCTGCTTATAATTGCACTTCATGTGACTTGACAATGCTGATTTCTGTGTAATTTTTTAAATCCGTGTTTGGTAAAAGGAAAAAAAAAAACTTTTCTATTAGTTCTTCAAAGTTACTTCTACTAACATCAATGCATTGGTACATATGCTTACAGACACAGAGCAAATGAAGTTGTAGAAAAACTCTGCAAAGTCACTTCTTTATACCCAATTGGTCCTTGCTAAAGCCTGTAGGGGTTTTGATGCAACTCTTTCAAGATGTGAGTGCATTTAAATCATGGCCTGAATTAATTTAATACTCACTAAAATTGAAGTTAAAAACAGAATGCATGGATCATGTGCTCATAACCTTCAAGTGGCAGCCCATAGACTGCTGTCTGTTTCTTGTGTTGGAGTGACAAGAACTGGAAATAAAGCATTAGCAAAAGGGATCTCAAGTTCTATCAGTTGAAATCTACTTAAATCCCCACAGTAAAATATAATCTGGAAGAAATAAGAGGTTCACCTTTTGGTTCTAGTCAAAGATAACTTGAAGGTTAGGTTAAGCAATAGCCATCATCCAACTGGCTATATTCCTGAAATATGGTTATAAAAAATAATGTTAAGTATTCAGGCCAGAGATATTTATCAGAAGGATTTGATTTTACATGGCCATGTACCTCATGGCAAGCCTCATAGGAAAATATAGGTACAAATATGCATAAGTCATATTTAGATACTTCTATAAAATTAGACTGGCATTAATTAAATGGCAGAAAAGGCAATGAGAGCATTGTTTGGTAGCCTGTTCCAAGTTCTGATTATAACTTGCTTCCCAAAGAAGGAGCCGCCCACAGCTTAGAAGACAGATGAGAAGATCATCATGCAGATTTGCTGCGAACAGCTCTGCTCAGCTCTGTCCCTGCCAGACTCAGGGCCACACACACCCTTCCAACATGACTAAAGAAGTCTCACAAAGCAAGCACCACTTCTTGCTCCAGCATCAGCAAAAGCAGAGGGTACTTCTGTCTCTGGGTATCGTGAATTTGCCTGGAGCACTGAGAATCATCCTCAACAGCAAAGTTGTCATCATCAACATCATACCTAACATTTACTGAGCACCTACTATGTGACAAGCACAAAATATTTTGCGTTATCTCTTCTCACCTTTACTGTAATTTCTTGAAGTGAATATTATAAACACTCAAACTTCATGGAAGAATAAATGAAACCAAAATTTGCCCATGGTTACAGAAATGGTGAGTGCCAGGGTTGGGACTTCCATTTGCACAACCTTGCTCTTCTAAAATTTTCATTTCTTGAAACCACTAGAGTTAGCTTAATCAGCTGCCAACAACCATGGATTAGGCTTTTAAAAATGCCACTCCACTTACAAAGCTCTTTCTACTTATTCATTATATATATATATGTGTGTGTGTGTGTGTGTGTGTGTGTGTGTGTGTGTATATCTTTGTTTAGCCTCTGCAGAGTACCAGGGACTATTTTAAGCCCTGGGAATTTAACAAAACAAATTATCTACCCATTGAGATTTATATTCTATATTCCACATACTCTAGCCTCACCTATACCCTAAAATAACTGTAAAACAATCTGGGGTCACTAGTGTCACCCAATTTTTAGATAAAGGAGCCAGACCTCAGAGAAGTGCAGTAACTTGCCCACAGTCACAAAACTGATAAATGAGTCAGCTATGGTTTCCCTGGCCTTCAGCACAATCCTATGTTGTTTTCTGCTCTTGTTACCCAGTTGTAGTGGTTCCAAGATGACTTTCAATAATAGCTAAACAGGAGGTTAGTGCTGCCAGAGTAGATATAAGACCTTCTTTCACCTAATCTCTTCCTCTCCATTTTCTTGGCATTTGCTTCTGATTGTCCATAGTCTCCAACTTCTGTGTGTCCAACCTCCACCCACCCCGTGCCATCCGCTATTCTCCTGTCTTATGTATGCCCTTAATTCCTCCCCTCCTCACACATTCAGACTTCAAGGTTAATATTTGTCCCCACTCTTCACCTTAGAGAGCAGAACTGACATGCTGTAGAAAATGATCAAAAGAGGAAACTCTTCTATCATTACACCATTGCTGTTCCTAATAACTCATAAATTTCATTTCTCAGAATTTCTTGAGTGAGTTGAGGCAATGTTCCCAAGCAAACACTCTCCCATGTGGTAGTTATATTCGATAATATTTATTGCAGGTACATATGGACTAAATATGTTCCTATGTTCTTTCTGTCTAGGAAAGTTTAACAGTGGGCAAAGTACTTTGAATTCCAATCAACCAAAGTACAAGCGACCTCTAGCAGAGGTTACTCCTCAGTAATGCATTCCTGTCTTCACTATTACGCACAATAAAGAGTTGAAAGGAGTAAAAATTAATTGTCAAAAACATACTGTTCCTTTGTTTTGGAGACAGAGGACAAATAATAATAAACACAAGGTAATAAAAGAAATAATTTAAATGTATGAGTGGCAATAGGGAAGGTTGTGGGAGACAAAAGACAAATTTTTCTGACTTGAGAGATTTTCAGGTTTACAGAGAAACACTGAATGAAAGTGACATTCAAGAACCTCTTTCAGTCTGACCCTAATTTTTCAGTTAACTGTGAGCTCCATGAGAATGAAGAGTGCATCTGATTTTAATCAACATTTTATCAGCAACACTTAGCACGGGACCTGAGACTTAGTGGGCACTTAATAAATGATTACCAGATAGAGAACTGTCATCATAGACTTAGCTACAGCTGTGCTCCACCATCCACTGCCCAACCAGCAGAGCCCACTCTTGACCACCATTCCCTATGTAAGGCTGGTTTTCACACACACAATGCTTCCGCCCCCCTGGCAGCAGCCACTGCCAGTACTGCCTTTTCCTCCTTTCAGGACCTATTGAAATGGGCTTTTTTTAAATGCCAATATAAAAAAAAATTGTATTTGTTATGATTCCCCTAGGCCAGGGCTTGACACAAATGCAGAAAGGGCTTCACATACCCACCACGTCTCCACTGGAGCAAGTGGGTTCTCCTGGCTGGCAGGACCCTGGGCTTTGGGGCAGGTATTGGGAGGGAGCTCAGTCCTCATCAGTTCCAGGTACTAAGTATACCCAGCACAGAAAGTGTGATCCTGTGTGGGTCATCCATCTGCTGGTGGGAAGGAGAGATGGACTTCTCTGCTCTGTCAGTCCCCAAAGTATCATTTTTCTCTGTGATTCGGAAATTATTTAGTTGGTCCCGGACCTGTAGAGGAAACCATCATGTTTCCTTTTAAGCACATGGTAGAACTCTTCTCATAATTAAAGAACTCTCTAAAGCAAATGGGTTTTACCAGTCATGTCAACCTCTAGCTTTTCACAAATGTTTGTTGGACTGACTTAGAAGTGGGAAAGCAGTTTATGTCACACAAACATATAAGAAAATCCCTATTTCAAATTTACCTGGATGCATCAGAAATGAACTAAATATCTCCATTTAATTTTCTTTTTTTTCTGAGATTACCATTCATCTTATTCAGGAGGAAACTTTCACAAATTTACTAAGCTACTCATAAATGCCTCCTTGACAGGTTAATAGAAGACCTTTAGAATTTGGACTTGTAAGCTCATGCTAGAATATGGTTTTCTGCAAAGGACTGGGTACTCTTCAAACAAAAAGATGATTAAACTATTCCTAGCTATCATCTTCAATGATTTACTATGTGCAATGTATAATAGCAGGCACTACTAAAATTTGATCCCTCAATTTAGGCCTCAGCTGGGACCTGCCCAAGCCCACAAAGGACAGTTACTCACCTGAAAAGGAAAATGAGGGCTGCAATCTAGCCTTAACTCTATTTGCCAAACCGCATAACCTGGCTTAGCATTAGCTGTATCCACCCAGGGGAAGTGGCACCTTCTTCCTAGTTCTCTCAAAGCACTTTCTTGGTCTTGCCCCACACACTACTCTTATGCAGCATTTGGCCCATCTGTGATTTTTCTCTCCCTTTCCAGAGTCACCACTGTTTAGCTGGACATACTTTCAGTTGCAGGAAGATGCCAGAGCAGAGGAAAAAGCACACCATGTGATTTCCCAAGGGCCAACATTTCCCAAGGGGTGGGTCTGACTGAAAGGACACAGAAACAAACAGTCCAACACCAACAGATATCCTGTCCAAATTCTCTTTTTATAGCACAATGAAGCTATATTAAATACAAAACAAGTAGCATGAGAATTTAAGGTGAATTGTGAAGAAGTTTGGTTAAGATAGACGAGTCCAACAAGAAAAGAATAAGAGCCCTTTTCCATATTTTATTGGCAATAATTTTACCAAATAGGTGTTTCCTTTGGAAAAGTAGCACCTCTTTGAAATTAGTGCTCAGTTTCTCATAAAAGTTCAGATTGTTCCTACCCTCCTTAGTCAACTAATGGTGATTATTTTTATTGCTACAAGCCATGCAAGTTGGTTATTGAGAACATGCCATTAATCATGATTAAATTGTGTAGGCTCAAAAATATCTAATACCTGCAAGAAAAACCAAAATCCAACACAGCTGTAAAAATGTTTACCAACCTGTGAAAACTTGTGTGGAGTTACTATAAAACCAGCAATTGGAAAATAATAAAATTTGTATTTTTGTCCTTGTGAGAATTCATTGGTTTACTTAAAAAGGAGAGTCAACTGCATTATGATTTCAAATAGCTACTGCCTTTGAAAAATACTTAAACCATATTGGAAGTGTACATTTGAATTTTTTAATTGTGACAACTCTGAGACATTACTCAGTAAAGAAGATCATGCTGCCGTGTTATCCCTCCAATCTGTTCTCAAATGGAATCATACTAATGTTTCCAAGCAGAGAGCACCAAGAGGTGAACTTCTGTCATCTCCTGCTATGAACTGAAATGTGTCTCCCCTAAAGTAATGTGATCAAATCCTGACCCCCTTACAATTTTACTTGTAGATAGGGACTTTAAGGTTAAAGGAGGTCCGAGATGGGGCCCTGATCCAAAAGAACTGGTGCCCACAGAAGGAGAAAAAGAAACACTGTTGTCTGCAAATCAGGAAGGCAGTCTCACCAGAATCTGATCATGCTGACACCTGATACTACACTTTGAGTCTCCAAAGTAAGAAAACAAATTTCTGGGGCTTCCCTGGTGGCACAAGGGGTCAAGTCTCAGCTATAGGCAGCCACTGCAGCAGGAGTTCCATCCCCGGCCAGGGAGCTGACCCACATGGCACAGCAGACCTCTCCTGTCTGGCCCACTGCTCCTCTCAGCAGTGTGTTTCAGTAGATCCGCCTGTTCTGCTCCCCAGTCTCTCTCTGGTGAATCCTCTCATCCCCCCAACACACCTCTGGCCTACACCCCAGCTTGTATGCATAAATAAATAAATCTTTTTTTAAAAAAGAAAGCAAATTTCTATTGTTTAAGTCACCTAATCTATGGTATTTTGTTATTGTAGCCTGAGCTGCCCTTTAGGCAATATAACTAAAATAATAATTATCATTAATTTTTTGGAAAATAAGTAAAATGAAAAAAGAATTATTTATAAGAGTTTTGAAAATTGTTATGATTTTTAGAGCAGTGTGAATAAAAACATCTTTAAAAATTTAGTTCTTTACTGATTTGTAATAAATGTTCTAAGAAAGTTGGGTGTTCTTACAATGCAAATATAGCTTCAATAGAAATAAATTTTCCTATCAGATTGTGCTCCAAAGTCTTCTTATTCAGATATCACGAAAACACCACCGTTCATGTCCCAACACAAATGATGCTGACTCTCACTTTTTTCATTGCCTGCTCTGTCTTCTTCCTCTGTATTACCATAGTGCTTAACTTTAAAATGTTTATGTCATTTGTCATGTCCCACTTTGCAATTTAGTGACTTGTATGGATTCTTGTCTTCTCCACTAAAGGACACACATCCAGAGAGCAGGGTTCATGTTGTCCCTTTGGATTTTACCAATGTTTACTATGATGGCTCATCAGTAATTGGTATATATTTGGTAAACGTGTAAAAGAATGAATAAAATATTGAGTTATACATCAATGAATGATAAAATGGAATCTTAATTTCTTTTTCTTTTAAAAGATTTTATTTATTCATGCATACAAGCTGGGGTGCAGGCCAGAGGTGTGGGTGGTAAGAGAGCTCACCAGAGACAGAGTGGGGAGCAAAACAAGCAGATTGACTGAAATACACTGCTGCGGGGAGCAGTGTACAAGGCAGGAGAGGTCTGCTGCGCCATGTGGGAATCTCCCCAGCTGGGCATCAAACTCGCTCCGCAGCTGCTGAGGACTCCACAGTGCTGCACTTAACCCTTTGCACCACCAGGGAGGCCCTGGAATCATAATTTCTTAATGAATGTATTAGTGAAAAAATTAATGAATTTACCATTTTACTTCACTAATTTCCCAAGAAATCCAGGAGAATTATCCTTCCATGATGTCTCCCATTCATATATTTTTGAAAGAGAACTAATGAAATGAGAACATGGAGCAGTCCCTAATTGTAGTACCATCAGTTTCTTTCAGTTTATTACCCTGTCCACTTTCTTAACTCTTACTGTCTTGGAAGCTAATTTTTACTACCCCCATTTTTCTGATGGGAAAATTGAAACCCTGTGATGTGAAATATTCATCCTTACCCACACGCTCCAAAGAGCAAAATTGTAATTTCAGTTCAACACTGAAATCCAGGTTTAATTTGGTATATTATATTACCTTTACTTTTCAATTACTTTCCCTTAACTTTTTCCTTCAATATTCTGGCCAAAGGAGAGCTACTTAAAGGTATTTTCTGATCTCTTTCCTGTTGACATGGCTATCTTACTGAGTGTAATTTGGAAGACAGGTTCATTATTTCCCCGTGTTTTTCACTTTCTGGTCACTGTGAGACAATATCAACCTCAAAGTTTCCTGTGTGAGGAATACCCTAACCACCTTCTGTACAGTACCTTCTAACCACCACTTATACTCAGTCTTTGATGCCAGCAAGATTCTGGTATCTCAGAGGATTCTAACAATACAAAACAAAGCAAAAATTTCCTTCCAATCTAACTATATCCTTATACCACATGCCAAAGCATAAAATTTAGGGGGAGAACAGAATTTGAGATTCAGATCTTTTTTTTTTTGTTATATTTCAGTTCTGTCATTTATCAACTATGAATATCTAAATAATCTTTCTCAGTTTCCACATTAATGCTCAAGAACTGAAATGGAACTGAACATATGACAAAGACTGGTAGTAAAGACCACTAAAGATTAGTCTCCACTTGGGGTATAAAGCCCTTTGGTCAGTGTGGCAACTGAAATTACAACCCTAGAATCTTAAGTTACTTTGCTCAGTAAGGTTTTTCTTCTGGTTAATATCAGGCAGCTTCCCATTCCATGATTCTGGGATTCCAATTCTTCCATCTTTTGGTTGGATTACCTTCTAGGGCTTCTTCAGAGTCTCTTGCTATATCATATTCATTTAGCTAGTTGAGTAGCAAAGAGAAAGAGCACATGGTGCATTTTACGGCCAAAACGGAACGTGATGAACATTATTCTGTGGCACCATTCTGCTCAGAGGGCTGGGAAATGGGTTGTTTGTTATAGCACAGAGCAATAATTGCCCTAATAAGATTCTCAAAAGCCTGAGAATTCAAATCTATGGCAAAAATAGTGGTCATTAAAAAGAAAAAGGATGGTGTATTGTTATTCTTTGATTGGTGAGCACTGCTCAGAACGTTCTCTGTTCTGCCTCCTTCCCTTCCCCATGTCCACTATCTTACTTACACCCAGCTGGTACTTATGCCACAACTATCAGAGGGAGACTGTCATGAAAACTCTTCTCACAGTCTCCACAGGATACTGACAACACAAAGCGCTATTGCTTTGTGGTCTGCATAACAGGAAAAAGGTGGAGGATATTTTCCCATTTTAACAAGAAAATGCTTGGAAAGCAGAACAGAGGACAGGAACATGTCAGAAGTAGAGAATGTCATACCAGTTGCATGGCGTGCAAGCAGCCCAGTCAGAAGGGACAGGAGACCATAGCAAACAGAAACCTCAAGAGAGGTGGATTTACCACCCACCAGACACCCCCATAATTAGGTAGAGTTGAAATAAGCTAAAAGAGCTCAGGTTAAATCCCCATTTTCTTCCTTTCCTTATTTCACTTTCATGTTGAATTTCCCTCATTAAAATCATCCCAACTTTCTGGCTAATGCCTCTCACTAGCATGATTTTATACTTCCCTGTCAAGGAGAATGTTGGAATTACACAGGGGCTGAGGGACACACTGAGATTTGCTGTCCATCCTCCAGTGAACTGCATGATAATCCTGTTAACCTTTCTAACAGGAGGTCATTAAACAATTTTGAAAGCTGTTTCCTCTCACATCAGGACTGCATGCAAAAATCTGATCTTGTATTTTTAATAGAAACTGTTCAGCTGCACAGACTTAAATAACAGCCCTTCACATGTTTCATATGGTCTTAGTTTCTCTTGGCTACCGAGTGCCTTTTAGCCTCTCAGTCTAGGTATCATCCTCTCTTTTTCCTTGATTTCAAAATACAACACATTTTCTAGTCTAACCCCCATTTTCTAGGTCCCTTAGATGCCCTGTTTATCCCTCATGCCAACCAGTGTTACTTTCATTTCAACATATCATCTTTCTGTGCATTAGTCTTTTTAAATTTGTAATACCTGGAGCTTGTTCTTATTGCTACTTAGCTATTTTATGAAGCTACCAATTTTGGTTATCCCTAATTGATTTCTGCATTTCTCTCACAATCTTTCTATTTCCAGACATCTTGCCATTCCATTTTCTCTCTTTTCCTTCCTTTCTTCCTTCCCTGCTCTCTTCCTTCCTTGCCTCCTTCCTTCCTTCCTTTCTCCCTCTTTCCCTTCCTCCTTTCCCCTCCCTTCCCTTTCCTTTCCTTTTCTTCTCTTTTTAAAGTATGTCATCAGCTACATGATATCAGAACTCATGCATGAATACATTTTTAAGAATAATCAAGTTTTCCATTTTTATCTTCTTAATCATGTATTCTTTTCATTCAGCATGAAGACTCAACTTCCTTTTGGATCCTTAGAAGCACTAATTTTTACCTCCAATACAGAGAGAATTTATATTTTTAACCATACGTGAGAAATTGGGTAAAATTGAAATGTGTTCTGGTGGCTTAACTTACACAAAATGGATTCCTGGTCTCTGGGGAAGACTCCATAATAAGACCCTATCACTGAATTAGCAATTCAAACATCAAGAAAGTCAGTTTTCAGGAGTGTCAAGTTAAGGACTTGATGTTTTTAAGAAATATCTTTGCAAAACAGGGGCCTAGTCATCATTGGATGAAGGACACCGATTTAATCTCCAGGGGTGACTGAACCTAGTGTCTGGGGTTCTTCCAAACATTTAAAGTCATTTCCAAATGTTTTTGATGCAGCACAACCCAAAAAGGATTTTGGCAAACTGTGTTTTCCCTTCATTTTAAAACCCATGCGTATTTCAAGGGAAATGCAATCCATATGTCTTTGATTCATTTACACTTAAATCATCTAAATGCCATTGTGTAAGAGCTATTTGATGTACAAGAAGCCTGTGAGTCTGTTTTATAAGCCTTTTTAAGCCTTATTTCTTTGAATCAGAAAGTCATGTTTTGCCGGCCCTAAACAGAACTTGAACTGGGAAAGGCTCAAGTTCACTTCTAAACTGAAAACCCGCAAAGTTTTGCGTGGCTTCTGTACTTAGCAATATGTTTCCTCTTGCCTAAAGCTCACAAACACCCAGCATTTCTCTTCTCTGTCTCACATGTAGTGAGAACAGGGTAAATCAATTTTTGAATCACATTTTACTTGTAAAATTCACATTTTGAACCTCAGTTATCTTCCAGGCACTGCCAGAAGTTAAAATAGCAACACTTGAAAATTAGGCTTTTGCTCTAAAAGGGCAAAACAGTCTATAAAGTACATAAATTACTGCTTCTGTACATTTATTTGTTTGACAGGTTTAAGATATAAGTGTGGCTTACATATGGATTTTCAGGATGCCAGATTGGATGCTCCACGAGCTACAGTCACAAATGTAACCTCTTTTTTTAAGACTTATGTTTGGGAGAATAGAATTGGAACAATCTTGCTGTTCTGCACAAATCTAATTGCTGTGTCAAAACAGCAATGGAATATGATGAACATTTGCATTTTTCTCGTTTACTGGTCTTTTCTATGGCTTTAATCATACTTGCATCAGTGGTCAACAAGAAAGTGCTTTGGCCTATCTGCTCTCTTCCTCCCTAACACCCTAAAAATGCCTGATGAATTTGGAAGAAGTACTTTGGGGAGTAAAATGTATACCTCTGACCAAGAGTTTAGAGATACCCAAATGATTAGCACTGATTGCCGTGGACATATTCAATAGAAGCATGTCTTGAGAATGGATAAACCTTTCTCAAGCAGAAGCACTAATTATCTTCAAAAATGTGTGATTTCTTTGTTTTTATTTAGACACATCTTAAGAGGTTGCATTTTAGTGAGAAAGAAGAAATAATGATGGTGTGATTGTCTAAGGAGAAGCAATATTTTAAATTTGCATTCAAAGCTTATGGGGTGGAGATGAAGTTAAAAAGAAAGAAGGACATCCAGGTGAACCTAATTATTCCTTATGTGCTCTCTCTAGTTCATATATATGATAGTCTATCATGTTTGTGTAATCAAAAGGATTATGAAATTTAAGTTTGAAGAAAAGGATTTGGGCGCTAAATCTAGCAAACAGTTAATTATGCTGAGATAATTAGATAGCAGAAAATGTTGGATTTAGTTCTTTTTCATAGTTAGTTTTCATTAACTACCAAGTCTTCATGTTTCTCTGCAGGCAGAAATTATTAGTATTCTATTCTTGGGAAAAATGGTACATGACTGACAAAGAATTAAACTTTCAGAAAAGGTGACAGGAACTTTATCAATATGTTGACCACATATTTTCTTCAAAAACTAGATTTTTATCCTACTAAGATTTTGCTCTAACAAAGTTTTAAAGTCTAAATTAAATTTTGGAAATTATGTTAGTTTAGCAAAGTTCAGGACACAATCATAACACAACCATATTTTCAAGCGTCGATTTAAAATACAAAGCAAAGAACTCGAGTTTTTATGATTTTGCTCCAGATAATACAAATTGAAGCAAAAGTTATGATTAGGACTGTGCGATAAAAAGATTAGGAAGTCTGATTTTGCTTGAAACATCTAGTACTACTCTGCAGAATTCCATGACAGAATTTATGAGGCTTAATTGAAGGACAAGCAGTCATTTTCAGACTTAAACAAGACTCAGCAGTACTTCCCTCCACTGACCTGTTCTTCCTACTCATCCCTTCTTGCCCCAGCTACTTATACCTACACCTGGTAAACACAAATACTTTGTCAGCCTTCATCTGCCATCTCAGAATGAGTTGCTAGCTTGAGGACCCACACGATGCCAGGCATTCTTTACCTCACTTATTGGGTCAGATTGGCCAAATTTATGTGAATACAGTAGAAGTGGCAAAGGAACATAAAGGAACATAGCCAGCACAGACTGAAATTTGATTGGAAGCCTCGTAGTTACCGAAAGATACTAATCATGCTGCAAATCTCGTGAGAGTAAATTCCAGCCCTGAGAAATGTTAATTCTTCCTATTGTAAATGTATCAGGAAATATCTTCGTATTTACTCCCCACAAACACAAACTTACATACATGAACACAGTACACACACATACACACCTTTTAACCTCTATCTCCATGTGCGATTTTATAGATTTAATTTCTAAATGAAATTTTGAATCCCAATTGTATACAACTACATACACTGAAAATTATGGACCATGAGAATTAAAGAAACATTTTGTGCAAAGGATCAAATTCTTATTTTATCTAAATCCCTTTACCCACCATTCTGTTAATCAACATTACTATGTTACATATTGAGTAAGATTCAACAGTATAAAATTAAGTAGATATTCCTGGGCAGATTTGAATAATAATCATAAAATCTTTAAGTCAAACTTAAATGTTTAGGTATGAAAACAATTTTAAAGTTTAACTTACTACTTCTATATTTATCCTAAAAGACTTTGATCTTCAAATGGACATTTGAATACTGTCACAGAATTATTCCTTCCCAAACATGGTCACATCCTAATCACTGGAACCTATGAACATGGAAAAAGGGATTTTGTGATATTAGTAAGAACCTTGAGACAGGGAGATTATTCTGAATTATGCAGGTGAACCCAATGTAAACAGAATTGCTCTTACAGGAGGGAGTCTAGAAGGTCAAAGTCATCGAGAAATGTGAGAATAGAAGCAGAGGGTGAAGGGATGAACTGTGAAGGGGCCGTAAACTAAAGCTGCAGATGTGCTAAGAAGCTGGAAAAGACAAAGAAGTTAATTTGCCCCTAAAACTTCCAGATGGAACACAGTTCTGTCAATACCTTGATGTTAGCCTATAGGACCCCTTTTAAATTTCTGACCTCCAGAACTGTAAAAAAATAAATCAGTATTAAGTTTGTCATTAAGTTTGTGGTAATTTATTACAGCAACAATGGAAAATTAATACAAATACTAAATTCTTTCTATTTTGAATGCACTTTATAATTGCTGTTTTGGTACCTGGTATGTGTACTAATTTACAACTTCCCAATATGCATTGCTTTACACAAAATAACAAGCTTCATTTTGCAAGAGGATACTCCATAGGATTTCCAAAGCTATACAACTTTTTCCAATGTATACATAAATCTTACTAATTTGTTGTTCATAAAATATAATAGATTATAATTATAAATTTTCATGAAATTTTTAGGAATGTATCAATTTAGTTGAAGGATATAGTTTTAATTATAATCTCCCCCCCCATAATCATCTTACATGTCTCTAAAGAGTAGAACTAAGATATCCTCATTAGTCAGTTAGTATTATATTGTCCTTGGTTAAATTGATTTAAGGCTTATATTTTATACCACCTTATACCAGAAAGAAAGAAGCCTCTCTAGATTTCTATCCATCTTTTGTCCCTAAAGGTCTAAGCATGAGAAAAACTGTTCCCTGAAGTTTGGGAGCTTAGGGTCAGTCAATTCCATCCAAGTCACCCATCCTTGTAATTAGCTACCGTCGCTCAGAATCTTTGTCCTCTGCAGTGAAATGTCAAGGATTTGCAGTTTGATCAAGAATGAGGCAGGACCACAAAAGGTAGATACACACAACACACTTCACTGGGTGGTTCTTGGAGAGTTTTGTATGAGGGGGAAGTCTCCCACCAGGAGACAGGAGTTCACCATCCAGAAGGGGAATAGGAAAAAGACTCTCTCAAACAGAAAGGTAAACCAGAAAAAAACCAGGAATGGCTTGGCTGCCAAGGCGACGTCACTCAATAATAAACAGTGCAGAGTCTCTAGGTCAGAGAGCTCCACAGGGCAACAGCAGTTTTGATCCTTAGTAACAGCAGACATTGTCTTATTTATGGTTAGCAGACTTTGGGTGCAGTTTCACAGGCTATATAAAGTCCGTAGGTTCTACCGGCCCAAAATATGCTTCGTTGAGTTATATTTAAAGCAATTTGATGTCTCAGAACTTGACTTTGGTGCCAGCAGACTTTGGGTTCATAGTCTCCACTTGCTATAAAGAAGTAAACAGCAGCGGGAGTTACAGGGAAAGTTACAGGGACAACCTCTGGCCATGTATATGACATCGGCTTTGTTCTTCCGTCCACTTTCTTGATTCCTTTTTCTTTTTTAAACTAATCTTACAACCTAAAACACTTCATTCTCAGCCTCTTTACAGAACACAAAATGTTCCCACTACCTCCTTGCTCCAATTCTAAGTTGGTTTGTCCTCAAAGCAGTGCTTTCCTTGCCGTCCTCTTGAATAAAAATCCTTCATGCTCTGACATCTCAGTATCATGCAATCAAGAGTGACAAACAGTCTCCAGGTTCCTCCTCATTTTGACTCTTCTGTTAAAAAAAAGCTCAAGTTTCTCATAAGAGACCTTTTTTCTGCTTGCACGCTAGTCCAAAAAAAAAGTAAGGTTTCCTACACCAACGATCAGCTTACTTGTTCATAAAACACACCCTCGTGACCTGGGGTCATCTATTGGCCCCAGGCTATAGCTCCCATATTCACTGAGGATGTCATCAGAATCACACCTTCCTTCTATTTGAGTGCTTTTTATTATTCTGAGCAATTTTAATGTCTATAACAAAGAAATCTCCAATACTGTTTTATATTAACAATCCAGAGAGTTTGACCTTCACTCTTCTCCCCTAGTTCTTTTTCTTGTGTCCTCCTAGACCTTCTCAGGAACTAAAACTTCTCCCCACTTTAGAAACCAGGAATTCTGTTCTGTTGTTCTTGACCACACCTTAGCTCTCCACCTCCATTCAGAAATGAATTCTCTGAACCTACCCTTCTACCTTGCAGAATTCTTAGAAGTCTCTATTCCATATTATTCCTTCATTGCCTAATTTCCTCTCCTACTCGTATTCTTAAACACCCTCGAATCCTTTGCAACTACATTCTCTTGTCACAGCTCTTCAAACTGGATCAATCAAACAAATCGTCCACCCCTGCATTCTAAGACTGTGGTTGAAAAAAATAATATGACTGTGTAGACTGGAGCTACAAAATGTTTATAACTTCAGCATGCCTCTCTCCATTGCTCATAAAGATTTTACTTGTCTTCTCTTAGCTCCCACTCCCATTTCCCTCAGTAGTAATTGAAAACATGTGTCACTGCACTCAAAACCCCTAACTAACTCCTCTTTTTATTCTCCACAGTAAATACTAATCTTTCCTTCATAGAGAAAAATTGGGATTCCCAATTTAACTAACTCAATTTCAAAACCTCCATTCCCTCCTGCTCTGTCTATCCTCCATTGTGGTCTTCAGTCACTAAGTCATTGAATGAAAAAATCTAAATGACATCCTCCACTTCTCCCTTGCCCACTATAAGCAAACTATCACCATGTATCTTTTCATTTTTCCTTTTTTTTTTTTTAAGTGTATGGTTTTTTTCCTCCCAAATGTTTATTTTTTCTTCTGGAGTTTTTCCATGCTACTTCTAAAATAACCCCATGTTACTTTAAAATTGAATTATCTCCTTCTGTAGTTTTGTAAATACCTTCTAATAATTATCTTGCCTTCATGTCATTTGTCTTAAATTCATTCTCCATTCTTAAGCAAGTGATATTTTTAAAAAGTAAATCTGATGCTAATACTACACTTCTTGAAGTCTTCATGAAGTTCTCCATAGTATGAATTGCAAGTCTTTTGGAATTGAGTTCCTACCCACTCACCAGCCTCTTTTCCTATACTATTATTTTTTATAGTTTTAGCTCCAGATACACTGGAATACTCATGTATTTCAATACTCAACAAACCATTAGATACATTTGGATGAGCATCCTTCATTCTTGCTCTTTTGCTGAGTTATTCATTCTCCAAACTTCTAAAAATTATTTTTTCCATAAAACATTCTCTGACCAATTTCTTCAAAAATAATCAAGTATTTTTTCTATGGTACTATTAAGTGTTAGATGAAACTTGAAAAATCAAGGAAGGCTTTCCAGAGGATAAAGCACCTAAGCTAAGATTTCAAATGAGTGTATATTTGCCTGGTGTACACTTGGAGAAATAATAATTTCCAAATCATTGATCAGAAAGAGGTTGTGTGGTCACTATTCTTTCTAGACTGTAAGGCAAAGTCTGTGGCTGACCCAGCTTTGAGTCTTACCATGGCACTGCCTACAGAATAAATGTCTACTAAATTCTTGTAAGGAAATACAGAACAGAATTTTACTACTTTGACTTTCCTCTTGTCAGTTTTCTTTCATGGATATTGTTCTGTGGACCTTCTTTACTTCCAAAACATATTGAAACTATGTCTTACTGCTACCAAAGGGCAATGGTCAAATATATTTTTTATCAAAAAAAAAAAAAAGAAAGAAAGAAAAGTAGAAAAGTTATAACAGCAGTGCCAGCAAATTCAGAATGAAAAGAGTGAGAATAAGGCAGATTCATAATTAATTGACTCTATATTTATACCACAGTAGCTAGGAGCTGCTAACTATATGTATATATACATAAGATATATAAAAATACATATATCATACATGTAAATATACAATTATATGAGATATCAAACCTTACATATAATAAGAGTAATAAATATTCCTCCCATAAATAGATAATAAAAGAAGCCAGCCCCCCAAAAAATTGTAACTCCAAGTGATTAAAATATACTCTACTTGGATTTATGAGCTCATTGAAAAAAAATCATGTGTTTAAGAGTGAATACAACGTGCATCCTGAACTTTATCATCTAAATGCACAACGATAAAGAACAACAATTATGTCAAAATAAGAGACCCTAGAAAATTCAAGTACAGAGAGAATACATATGTCTGAAAGATTAAGAAATAATTCATTAAAGAACTGAGAGCTGCTATGGAGATTAAAGATAAGTAGGATCTGAAAAAGAGAAAAAGAGAATGAAAAATATTGTGAGTTTCCTAAACAATGGGCCACAGGGGCAATGATGGAAACAGATCTTGAGAACTACAGTCATCATTAGTGCTATTCACAAAAATCTGATTTTCTTCTCATTGTGCCACATGGTAGCTTTGTATTTTCTAGTTCTCTATGGCCAGAGAGAGTCAAGTGACTAATTTACGTTTTCCAGTGGCTTGTGAGTTAAAGTAAAATTTGTCACTTCTGTGCTATAACATTTAGTTGCTAGTGGATGATCCTCTAAAGTTCTCTCCCTCTTTCCCACAACATGGAGACCAGCAACATTCAAGACTATGATATATTTCCTTAGGTTAGGACTTTAGTAGCTACACTGAATAGAAAATATCCTTGATGAGCTGAAATGACCACATAACAAGCATGAGTACTAAACCTCTATTATTTTAAGACACTGAGATTTTGGAGTAGTTTGTTTCTACACATTACTTAGACTATACAAACAAGTACAGAAACAAGACATTCCATTTTGATACACATATTTGGCATATTAAATGGAGAAATGATCATACCTTTGTAAAGATAAACAAGTCAATTTGTGGAGAAGCATGGATTACAGATTAAAAAAATTTGAATTCTTTTATAGGCAATGAAGAGCTGTTAAAAGCTTTCAAACAGGGAAATATTATGAACAGAATTGTACTTTAGGAAAATCAATCAAGCTGGATAGAGGATGCCTAGGAAGCAGGGAGACACTTACAAACAGGGAAACAAGTTATGTTATTGTGAAAAGCATAGAAGTCATGGGGTTTAAACTAGGGTAGTGGCTGTAGGAACTAATTTGGCAGAATGAATACAACAGTAATTTGCAGGTCCTGGCAAATGATGAGGCCCAAAGGACTTATGCATCATTCCAAGATTTTGAGCCTAAAAAATGGTTAAGATGGTGCCACTGCCACTTAAGTAGTAAAAATAGAAAGAGGAACAAATTCAAAAGGAAAAAGTACAAATTTAGGTAAAGCTTGTCACCCAGCTGGTGATGTCCAGCAGACAATTGGAAGCAAACAAAATATAGACTTACATGAGGCCTTGATACAAATGAGATTCTTAAAGGAGAGGAAAAAAAGAAAATCGGTGGTAGATTATTGGAGAACACTTATATTTAGGCAACAAAAAGAGGAGAAATAAAGATATCAAGAAAGGTACATTTGCACAAAATCAAGAAATGGGGAGATTTCAAGGAAATGTAGTGATTAACAAATATATATCTGTTAAAAAATAGATCTGTTAAAAAATAATGAATATTTCTCAAAAATCTTATTAGATTAAGTGACTTCTTAAGGAACATTTTCAGTTAATAACTAGAAGAAGAAGTCAATATTCAAAAGATTGAGAGGTGCAAAGCAAAAAACAAATTGAGATTGTGGTTTCTTCATATAGTAAAAAAATATTTAGCAGTTAAAATTAATGAACTAAATTATACATAAGAAAACATGTTATAGCTATAAAAACCGAAAAACTTATTATAAGTTTACAAATAAGCATACAAATAATAAAGGTTTATTTGTTTCTGAATACATATGTGCTATTAAAATAATATAAATACAAATGTGTAAAATTAAGGATAGTGGTTATATCTGATGGAGGAAGAATGATGATGAATATTTAATAATAGCGATATATTTCTTCCTAAAAGAATAACAACCGAAAAAAATAAGAAGGATATGGAGAAAGAAAATATAGCCTCTTCTTTAAAACTATTAAATAATGATAGAAAAGAAATAGGTAGTAGTTGCTTGAGAGAAAAGTAAGTAAAAGTATATATATTTGTCTTTTCAAGGTGCTGGAAACCTAGAGAATGTAGGACAATACTATACATCTGACTGCGAAAACTATCATTGAAAATGGGGAAAAGAAAGCAAGATTTCAGAATCCGGAAGTGGGTATATAAGACACTTAGGCTTAGAGAAGAGGAGAGCAATGTTTTCTAGCATAACCTCATTTGTCCATGTTTTATGCTCCAGCTAATACAAACTTCTCTCTGCTCCCTAAGCCTGCTTTCCTTATCTCTTAACTTTCTCATGCCCATCTTTCAATATTCAAATCTAAGATCAACTAGGTACGCTACTCCATTAATCCTGGATAGCTTATCATATTATGTAATTCTATAGGATTTCATATTTTTCTTCTGGATCTTTCCTAGTTGGTTATAACTACATATTTTTCTCTAATTCTCCATTTCTCTAAATTTGTCAGAGCTCTTGGGTAAAAACATCAAAAAAAACTTTACCAAAATTCAATGGAAATGAATTTTCTGAAGGCTAGCAGATGGCTCATAGGATTCAGAGAAAATCTGAAGACCTATTTCAAAAAAGAACCAAGAACTGAGGGGAGCTAATCAACCCCAATCATGCCCAAGGTTGAAAGATGGAAACAATTTGGTTATAAGTATGAAAATGACATGGCTAGCTCTGGCTTCTCAACTTCATTGCATCTTTTGGTGTATTTTCTCAACCATCCTCTGATTTTTACATTACTTCCTCAATACCCTTAGCCTGAGGTCCAGCACTTTGACTATATCGTTGAGCTCCAAGAAGGTGGGCGTGGGAAGGCAGAGCACTTCCTCCAGTCGTAAGAGCAAAACCCACCGAGTCCACCAGCAGAGAGAAGTGACCTGGTTCCTGAATGATTATAAACTACCTAATATTATTGAGTATTTTCTTAGTTGTCTAGCACTTTGTTAACTCTTTTAGATGTATCTATCTAATTTCATCACAACTCTACAAACCAAATTCTATTATGAGTCACATTTTAAGCACAAAGAACTAAAGGCAAGAGTAATCATGGAGTAAGTGGCACAGCTTGAAGATCCACTACATTCAATCATTTAGCGGGATTTAGAGAATGGCCACCAAGCACCATATGCTCTTTCACCTATTTTATTCTCACTCTGACCTATGAATTTCATGGTTACCTGGGATTTAAGTTGGGCTTCTAATGTTCCATGGCTCTTTATTTAAGCAAGCATTCCTCTGGCACCTATGTGATCCTTAACTGAATTTAACAGTGATTTGTGCTTTATTAAGTTTACATTATGATACTCAACATAATATTAGCCTCCTATTATCACCCCACAGCTATAACCACATTACTAGCCTGACAATTACAGACAGTCTAAAAGATGGATTCCAAAAAGAAAACTATAGTTATAAGTGCTACTTACCTTCTACTAACAGATCATCTGGATAAATTTCACCATGACTTAAATTTTAACAAAAACTTAGTTCCTGGATCATTTGTCAGCAACCAGACTCTTTTTCATGTGTCTCAAGTCTAACATAATCCCCACCCCTTTCAACTCCATTCCTTGTTAATGTGCCTCTGAAAGTCATTAGCTACCATCAGCAAAACTCCCCATGTTCTGAACATGAATTTTTGAACATTGCATTTATCATCTCACATTAACCAAAAGCTGATGTTCCCTTGAGAGTTACACTTCCCCTGCATCTCTTTCAAGTGGAAGCTGTCTCCTTTCCACATCCCACAAAACCCAGAGCTTGAAAATGAAGTAGATTTTCCTTTTGCTTTGCTGCTTATGGAAAATTTCCACTTTTTTTTTTCCCATCAAAAAACCCAATTCCTTTCAGTTCAGGCCATCCGATATGTAACATCTCTTTTTCGTAGTACACCAAAGTTTCATCCATTTCCCCTATTTATTGATGTACTTATATAAAAATGTAATTTGAATAGATTTAAGAGAGAAATAGATTAGTTGAAAATAGTGAATATAGACAAATGTTTTGAGGATTTTTTTCTGTAAGAAGAATAGAGAAATGAGAAAATATTTAGAAAGCACTGTGATAAGAGCATGTTTATATGTTAGTAAGAATTGTGTAGAAAATCAGAGATCAGAGATAAAGAGGAAATTTTCTAAAATTATATCTTCAAGCAGATGAAAGAGGAGAAATTCAGGGTGTAAGTAACAGACTTAGCCCTAGATTTTAGATCACTGTCTTTTTTATTTTTCTGATCAATCTTAATTGTTATAAAATCCATATAAATGATCCATTCAGAACCCTAGCCACTGTGTCCTTCCACCAATTATCTTCTGTTACTTCTACCTCAGTCACCAACCCTCATGGTACTATCTCACATACTGTTGTACAGTCAGAAGTACAAGTTTCAACTTCAAAGTTTCAATTTCAAGAATCCTCACAGCAAAAATTCATTGAGATCCACAATCCTCACATTTTTTTCAGTCAGTCCAATCTGACTAAGATTAGATTCCATTACTTTAGTGTGTATCGTGTTTATGAGTACTCCTATACCTACAAAGCTCCTCTTTCCTCTGTTTTTTAATCTTGGTGAGACTCTAAACTTGGTTAAATTCATTATACATGTGGATTTTGTTTAAAATTTAAATTAGAATCCAAATTGGAAAACAACTAAAATATCACTATTTTCAAAATTAAAAAAAAACCTCTAAGATATTATTAAAATAAATAATGGAAATGGAAACATATTCTCTACTCATGGATTGGAAGAATTAACATTGTTAAAGCAGTCATATTACACAAAGCAATAAACAGATTTAATGCAATCCCTATCAATGTTTCAATGGCTTTCTTCAAAGAAAGTGTCCTTCTTATATTTTCTTGAACACATCAAGGTTTATTCCTACCTCTGCATCTTTTTTTTAATGTATATATTTTTATTATTATTTATATCTTTTACATTTTGTATTCCCCTTGGGTTAACCCACCACCAATTCCCCCTGTGATCCATCTCCGTGGTCCCTTGTGTTCTTTTCTACTCCAGTTTGTGCCCTTACCCTCCCTTCCTCCCCCCCCACCCCACTGAGTGTCTCTCTCCTATTTGGTTTCCTTATAGTCCTGTTATAAGTGAAACCATTCGAGATTTTTCTCTTTCTTTCTGGCTTATTTCATTGAGGATGATCCCCTTTAATTCCATCCATGTCGCTGCAAATTGCATGTGTTTATCTTCTTTGAATGCTGAATAGTATTCCATTGTGTATATGTACCACATCTTCTTGATCCAATCATGAACACAAAAAACTAATTCAAAAAGATACATGCACCCGTATGTTCATTGTGGCACTGTTCACAATAGCAAAGGTATGGAAGCAACCCAGATGTCCTACCTCTGCATCTTAATGCTTGCTTTTTACTTTGTCTGGAGCAAATCTTTGATCTTCTCATGACTAACTCCTTCATTGTATTCATGCTTGTGTTCACAGATCAACATAGGAGAACTTTACCTGGTCAACTTATCTTTGATATCTCCTTTTTTATTTGCAATTCCTTTACACCACACCACTCTTTTTTTTTTTTTTTTAATTTACAACCATTAGAAATTACATTAAATAATTTGTTAATTTGGGTACTTTTCTTGATTCTGCCATTGGTATAAAAGCTCCATTAAGTCAAGAATTCAGTGCCTAAGGCAGTTTGTAGCACTTGGTAGGCATTCAGTAGACTATTAAATTAATCAGTAAATGAATAACGTTGTTTTTTCAAAAATGGTTTTTCATCTGGACACTTCAGATTCAAGGTTCTACCTTCCCCACTGAAGTTGTTTTATTTTAATCATATCTTCCCTTTTTTTGACATTTTATATGACAGATGTTGATACAATTAAAAAGTATTTTACATATAACTTTAATAATCTCTGCTTTAGAAACTTAAAGGTCATAATAAACACTGAAGATCATAGTACATGAATTGAAGTATCTAAGTAGACATTTTCACTTTAATACCATCCTTGCTTAACACAAAATTAACATGGCTTTTCAATCTTGAAAATACTACTAGAATTGCTGCTAAGTGTTAAATATGTTTTCATTGAATTTAGTAAGGAAGAAACTTGAAATATTTGGTATTGATGTCATAAGTCAACAAACTTTTCAAGAATACCTATTGTATGCTAAGAACTTCTAATGGACATTCTGTGTTATATGTAAAATACAGAGATGAAATAAAGTTCCTCGCAAGTATAGTTTATAATTCAGTTGCTGTTAGGAAACACATGAATAATCCTCAGAAATATGTCCAAACCACATGCAAATAAGAAAACACTTGTAAATTACTATCAAAATCTGTTGGGAGAGGAGAGGGATAAAACCAAAAAATTTTGTTAAAAGAGGAGCCAATTTAATCATAGATATGAATTCCTTTATTTTTTAGTTGTCAAAAGAACACAGCAGTGTAGAAAGTGGAAGCAGCAGGGATTGGTGTGATTTTTTTTTTTTTTCCAAATGAGAGAATAGTAAAATTGTGTAGAAACAAAAAATCTGGTTATCTAACTTAACGAGAATTCAGAAATTGTACTGGCTAGATGGGGAATAGAAATGTTGGCAAGACTTTGATATAGGAAAAAGAATTAAGATTTAAAGCCAATTTTTACAGTTTTCAAAATCATTAAGAGGATTCCAAAGTCTGATGTAGTATAATAAATTTGAGTGTCCATGGAAATTCTCTATGGTTACAAGGATTTCCAGTAGATAGAGGTCAAGTCCTTATAGTGGTAAACTAAGTAATTCAGATCTTCCTGCTGATGGCAATTAGAAAAGCTAGAGGGAGAGATTATTTTGATTTGAAAGGTAGTTTGCTTGAATTCAGTAGTGGAAAATTCCAGAGTCAGGATCTGGGAGAGGCCAGCCTGAAGATAAAGCCAGCATTCAGGGTTGATTCTCCACTGAAGACAGCTGCTATTCCTGGAGACATTAGGGACATTTTTATAGTCTCACATACAGTGGGATGTAAAAAGTACACTAATCCTAAACCCAACAGTTTTTACTTATTCATATACTCACATAACTACCACTCAGATTAAGACACAGTATTTCCTCACCCCACAAAATTTCTCTCATAACTCTTCTTTCACATATAACTGCTATTGTATCTTCTATCATATTCAATTTGCTTTGCTTACTCTTGAACTTCAAACAAATGGCATCTTTACCGAGGAAATCAAATTAAAATGAGGTGTGAAAGATGGCCCCTAATTCAATGTGAGTAGGTCCTCATAAAAAGAGGAAATTTGGACAGAGGGACAGACACCTTGAGGGAAGATGATAGGAAGACATACAGGAACAAGATGACCATATAACTGAAGTGAAACACCTTCAAGACAAAGACACTTAAGGATGACCAGAAAATACCAGAAGCTAGATCAGGCATGGAAGGATTCTCCTCACAGTAATCAGAGAGTGTGGCCTACCCTATACCTTTATTTTGAACTTCAAATATTAGCAAATATAACATAATAAATTTATGTTATTTTAAACCACCCAGTTTTTGATGCTTTGTTATGGCAACATTAGAAAACTAATAAACTATATAACAAAATTGATTTTAGGGCATCAGAAAGTAGCCAAAGGAAGCAAAAATTTAGGAGTTCTTATCTTTAAAAGAGAGAGGCACGGTCAGTAGAATTCACATGTATCTGACACTTCCCTGAAAGCATTTTTCAGTTTGATGTGATCATGTATATAATGGAGCTTAAAAAGAAAAGAGGATTATTAGTAAATTGACGAAATACACAGAACTAGAATTTAGCACTGAAAAAGTGACTAGAAATTGAGGGAAACTCCAAAGAAAAGGGAACTATAAGGAGGAACCCTCAAAATAGACACACAAACACCAATCAACAGTCTTACCTGACTCTGAAGTGGCACATGCAATCCAGAAGTAAGCAACATCTGCAAAGCCAATCAGCTGAGTGAAGGTGTCAACAGCTACCTGATGTTGGGGAGATAAGAGTCGGGAGTTCAAGTCTAATAAACTTACGTGGGCTTGATAAATAATTTAGACTTTCATTAAAACTGTAAAAGAGCCATTCCCAAAAGTTAGGGAACATATTAAATTAGATGTACCCTTACAAAATAAAAATGTAATCCTCTACAGATCAAAGTAATCCACTGTTAATCTAATTACCCCCCTTCTTTTCCCCAAAATCACATATCCTAGTAGGATAATTCTAGAGTCTCTAAAATTCATCATTTACAATGGTGAGCATGCAATCAAATTTGAGACATGGTAAAAATGTAATTATTGATTGAAAATCATTGATACAACAGAGAGAAGATTTGACCTACAGATAATTCACAAACTGAAGTCAGTAAAAAAAGACATTTATATACCACTCATAAATTTGTAAAGAAAATAGAAGGGAAATTACTGTAATGGAATAACATATAGAGAATTTCAATAGAGAATTGAGAATTTTTTAAAAATCAATAGTCTAGAAATGAAAAGACTATATGAAATTAATAACTTATTTAATGGATACAACAATGGGTAGACTAAAGCAGAAGGACAGAAATTGAAAGCTCAAAACCAGGTCAATAAAAAGTCCAAATTGAAACACACACAGGAAAAAAAGGAACAAAAACAACAGAATAATTGAACATGATCGAATACACTAACATATACATAACTGAGGTCAAAAGAGAAAGGGAGATAGAATATGGAGTACAAGAAATAGTTGAAGCGATAATGGCTAGGAATTTCCTAAAATGGTTTAAAGATTCATTCTGGAAGTTTGATGTTGAACACTCAAACAGGTGTTACCAAAGAAAAGAATCTTTGCCAGTCTTGTTGATTCAGTCACTTTGAAACTACATGTTGAATGTTAACTGAACCAGGCACCCAAGATACGTCACTGAATGCAGAGTGTCTCTATTCTCAGAGAACCTGTAATCTAAAAATCATTAAAGTCTCTCATATTTTTTTAATATTTATTATTATTTGTATTTTTACTTTTGATTGTTTGGAGTGATAAAGATTAAGAATCAAAGGTAACTTCAATTTAAAATGAAGGATTGAAGACTATTACAGAGTTTCAGAAATGCATTACACAAAGAGAAGGGATAGATGTGAGAGACAGTAAGATGTCCTTGAAAACAGTCTATTCAGTTAAGTAGATATAAACAGTTAACCAATAGTTTAATTAATATTCATGAGAAAGCTACAATCATTACTTTCTTCTCTCTACCACTAAAATATCTTACTTTATAGTAGACGTTCTTTAAAATGTTGACCCTCAAATTTATATTTTTCATACCTAAGTCAACTAATTTCAGCCTTGCAGGAATATATAATGCTTTATACTCTGGCTTAGTTAACAAATCAATGAATGATAAATATTAACAGAACAAAAATCGATATTGTATTTTATTATATAAAGTACATTATAAAATTTACTAAAACAACATAATTTTATTGGATAGTAATTATTGAAATTTTATCTACTCTGACAAACCCACTATTTGTCTACTTGAGCTGTTACTGAACTATTTAGACTCAAATTGTTTGACCTAGAGGAAAAAAAGGAGGGAAGGAGGTAGAATCACCTTTCATGCCAAGAATGAATTGTATTCCACTCCCCCTAACTAACAAAGGCAACAAGTTTGAGATATTGTCTTCAATTGCCATCTGCCAAAAAGATTTAAATCACCTTTTAAAATTAACTTATATTTCCATTTCTTCCCATAATAGGAAATCAGCTTTGAAATCTCATAAAATAAAGAACAATTTAGTTAAGAAAACAAATTCACCCATAATTCCACATCCAAATGTAATTGCTATTAGCTTTTTTTTTGTATTTTCTGCAATCCTTTAATAAATATATTAATCATATTAAGTCATTACAATGATACTTGGCCTACATTTTTTTACATCAATTATATGTTTAAAAAACCATTCTTCAAAGCTGTAAATGTCACTTTAATGAGTTATATTGCATCATATAGACATGCCGTAATTCATTTACCATGTTTCGAGTTTTGTTCCTAATTTTTCATTATTGCATTATTTGGAACTGGAACTCAGTATAATTATCCACTTGAGATCCATAAATTTAATATTTTCTGTTTTCTTTCTACTACTCTTGGAGATAAATTAAAAGAGTTGTTTCCTCCTTGAACTTTATGTTTAAACAACTTGTTCCTCAAAAGTTGGTTTTTACGTCAAAAACCTTTCTAAAGTAGATATACTGCTCTAGATGCTGTTTTGCAGTATTTTCATACTTCATATATACCTCTAGGAATATTTTTGATTCAGCATTTCATTACATAGAACATTTTCTCTATGTTTTTATATAAATGTAGCTGATAGCATTGTATGGATGTACCACAATACAGTTTGCTTATGTATTTTTGATGGAAATTTTTTTCCTGGTCCTTTGTTAAAGCAATCAATGCTGCAATTAATATCCTGGTAAACTTTCATGTTGATGTGCACACATATATCTATAGGACAGATTTTTAGAAATGTGACTTTTTAGTAAAAGTACAATTACATTTTCAATGTGTAGTCACATTGTAAGTTTGCATTATGCTCGCACAATACCTAAGAATATATGCAAAACTGTAATGTAAATGATAAACTTGTGTGGACAGAAGGCATGGGTAAGGTGGGTGGGAAATAGCATGGAGCTGAAATTTTTCATATCTTATATTTTTATAATTTGTATTTTTGTGGTGATCCTTACATACCACCTATTCAACAACCAAAAATTCAGTGCCAGCCTGTCAATATCACCTAATAGTACCAACCCTTTATTGTTGCAAGATAGAGGTCTAAAGACTGCTACAAAACTCAACTTAGTACATATGCACAGTCCCTGTGCTCTAACTCATCAGGTTTTGTGACATTTAGACATGCAAAAAGGCGTTACCACATCCAGTGTGGCAGAATAGGAATTTTGTGATAAACCTCTCCCCTAAATACAAATATAGACAAACCAAATTTTACTCTCAGAAAGTTTTACCAATTCATTGCCTGCTGTGGAGAACGGACACAGGGATATTTTATTCCAAACTTGGAGTTTCACTATTGGGGTAGAGCAGAGAGAGGCCGAAGTAGTTGTGACCAAGAGAGCGGCCATATTTGTCAAGAGCTGGGAACCAGATGCTTACTTGTGTGTACACAGACCTTACATGGGGAATTTATCCAATGAGTGAGAGTGCAAACCTATTGCATGTGGATGCAGGAAATGTTAGGTTCAGTTGCAGAATATCTGACCGCCAGCAGAGCAGGCAGGGGAGCCGCATCCCATTTCCCTGAAAGGGAATCTGAGCGGGACCACAGCTGCAAATTGTACACCTCAAGCACTGCACACACTTCCCCTGTGCTTGGCACATGCACCTCGTAAAGCATCTTGTGCCACACACCACAGAGAGGAGCAGCAAGGAGATGGGGGTCATGCCATTTGGACTCCATGAAGCACAGAACAGCATTTGCTTTCAGAGCAAGGATAGAAGACACAAGGCAGATATTTCTGATTGGGTCAACTCTCTCTCTCCAGCAGACTGACCCTAAATCTTTGGGCTCTATCATGCGGTCCCTCTCTCATCCCTCTCTTAAACAAAGAAAATCAAGAAACAAAATAAAAAAGAGAATGCCCAAACTGAAAACAAAACAAATACAGCAACACACATACCTAGGAGACAGGAGCATCTGAACACATGATGGACACACCGGAAGTGAAGAACACAAGTCCAGGAACATACATAAGAGACACAGATAAATATTTTAGAATAATAATTTAAAAAAAAATGAAGTCCTGGAAGGGCAAACAAACACAGAAAGGAAGGTACAGACTCACAGAAAGGTGATTTAGGAACAGAAGAAATTGAAGATACTTTAAAAAATGCAAAAAGAGATACTGAACAAAATGAGGACAAATGAGAGTCAGAAGAAGCACAAACCCTATTCAAAGAAATAATAGCTGAGAACTTACCAAACCTTAGGAAAGAACTAAACATGGATGCCCAGGAAACCAAAAAAAAAAAAAAAAAAAAAAAAAAAAAAAAAAAAAAAAAAAAAAAAATCCAAATTTCTAAATGCAAAACAAACAACCTTCATCAAGACACATCATTGTTAAATTCTTGCTATAGAGAGAAGGAGGTGGGGATAGGTGATAGGGCTGAGGCACTGGAGATTTGGTGGTCGGTGAGTGAGCCATGTGCACGTACATTGGGGTGTGAAATTGTACCCCTCAATTGTATAGATAAATAAATTAGTGGTGATTCAATAAAACATGAGGGAAAAGAATTTTTTAATATAAAAATTACTTTCAAATATAAAAAAACATAATAATTAGATTTTGTAATTTCAGACAGAATGTTGAAATGGTTAGAAAGGACTAGAAAGGGGTCTGGACCATAAATTTCAAGGCTTAGCCCACAAACAGCAAACTATTCACAAGTTCCCAGTTACCACAACATGATCCTAAAAAGAGGTCACCACGGACAATATATTTTGTCTAATAGTTCCTATCACTAGTGCTGTGAAAATGTTCAACAACATAAATGTGAGAATTCATCCCTTGCTCCCAAGTATGGAATAGAACCATTTTTAAGCAGCTCTTCATTTTATACTTCAGGACATTCTAAGTAAAGCCAAGTGTTTCCCACAGTGAAAATCATGACCTCTCTAAGAAGAATGTCCTCTCTATGTGGTGATTCATTTTCATTAATATTAGATCTTTTTGTCATAAATTTAAAAACAAGGACAGGGTGTGGCTGATAGAGAATTTTAATACCCTAAGATGAAGCTTCTCTATCTCCCCTTGCCCCTTGCTTGACTCAACCATGAGAAAACCATCATTTAAACTCCACAATATCACAATCTAATGACTTCTAAATCTGATTCTTTCTTCTTTCCTTTCTTTTTCCTGTTTTGAACTTTGTGGCCATATATTAGATCTGGCAGGAGTAGAACAAAGCTACACACTGACTTAAGAAAAATGCATGGGGAAGAAAAACCTTTTGTTGTAGAATATGTAAAAGGAACGCTATTAAATTGAAATTAAATGTTGCCCACATATAGCATATGTTTCTTCAAACACATGACTGACATCTATCAAAGACAAAGGTCCCTGGATGACAGCTCAGAAGACTCACAGGATTCTGAAAAAAAGATTTTAGTACATTGTTTCAAAGCACTCTCTCATCAAAACAGCACTCATGAGGGCGCCTGGAAGGCCTGTTGGTATATCAACTTTTAGAAACATGGAGAAAGAGTTTCATTGCTACTTTAGAAAAAGTGGGCAGCACTCAGCGCTCCATAAAGTTGATTTCACAGAGCCAATGAGTTCTGTCATGAAAGTTCTTTTTCCTACTAAATCTAAGGCAAGTATTATAGTATTGCTGTAGAATTGACGCATACAGTTCCACTTTCATTGTTTCTCATATATCCTAGAGACATGCTGATAAGTGTTTTATAACTGTGTTTAAGGGGCAGGGGAGGGATGTATGTATACCTAAGTACACAATTTTAAGTAAATTTTGCCAATATAATTGTTGCATAGCACACAATTCACAAATAGTGAATAGTGAAACTGATACTATCAAAAAATTTTGTCAAAGTGTCATTCATCATTGATGTATGTGTGCAACTTCTTTGCTGAATCAGAAATAGTTTTCAGATATTAGAAAAATATTTCTTCAATTTTTGTACTTCTTATAATGTAGTGAACACACACAAGGCAATAAATTTAAATTCACATTGTTTACATTTTCTCCATCACTTTCCTAAACTTGTACAGTCAGAAAAAGTATAATTCAATCCTTGATTATTACCATTTGGTAATTTCCACAGTATAGACTTTCCCACTATGGCCAAATTCAAACTACTGATGTAACATCAATGAACAGGTGGGAAGACATGCCTAGTAACCAACCATTGTAGAGTGTTTCCACTATATAATACAATAGACATAAGTAATCTCAAGAACATAGATAATAGTACAAAAAAGTAAATTAAGAATTGATTTGCAAAATTATTATCTTCTAATTACTTATTTATTGTAAGTCTGCATGTTTTAATTCCTCACAAAGATCTGCTTAACAACCAGCTTGCAATTATTTGACAATTGGCTCTCACAAGCTAGTAAATCTGGCTCCAGTACATCTTTGAATATTCCTGCAGGCTTTTACACAAACAATACTTTATTTTCTAAAATATTTATTCTGGTTTTGTTACGTGAACCTCCTAACCTCTTCTAACTATATAAAAAATATTATAGATTCTTGTTAGGTAGAAATAGGCTCTAAGTAAAACTCTGCATTTGTTATGATAACAATAATAAGTAACTATAACAAAACCAGAGAGTGATGCCATTTTAGTAAACAAAACATTTAAACTTAAAGTTCATTTATTTGGAAAAGTATAAGAGTGAAGACAAACATTTGTATTGATTTCCAAGGTGACCTCTGAGCACATGCCATAGCTTTCGAAGTTGATATTGATACAGGGCAGGAAGGGGCACTAAAAATGGCCAAGAACACTACCCAAATAGCTTACCAGACACTGTCCGAGTTCTTTACCTGCATGCACAATTGCAAAGACTACTCAGGTTTAGGAAGCAACAACAATGGGATTTATTTAACAAACTGAGAAAAAGAAAGAGTCACCGAGGCCAGAAATGACCATTTCCCTCACCCAAAGGAATGTCCAGTCTTTTTCAGTTCCAAATGAAAAGCAGCTTCGACGGTGTCTTCCCACTGCTGAGGACACGGAGCTCCTCTCCAGAAAAATAGGCCATGTGTCCAAGATGGCGTCTTCTTGCCTGTGTGGACATGTAGCAGCCAGACTGTAGGCCAGGTTCCAACTCACGAGGACAACAAAAGATACAACAGGAGATGCTCCCAGAGCTGCCTCAATGCCCCAGCACAGCAACAGGCCAGCACCACTCAAAACAGCAGCTACAATGGCCAAATAGCCTGACAAACAACTGCACTCACGCATTTTTGCAAGGTGTCCAGCTCCGGGTCTTTGCCTTCTTTCCTCAGCTGTACCAGCAGCAAGCCTGGGAGCAGTTTCAGTCGCTCGGCTACTTGCAAAGTCTTCAAACTTTTCCTCTTGAAGATTGGCGCAGTGGGGTCCAAAGTTGCTGACCACAAAGTCACTGAAGATCCAAAAACACTCAATTAGGAACTCTACATTCTGGTGGCTGAACGCTTCTGCCTCTCCTTCTGCAGTCCCTTATATTTCTTATCAGAGCCTCCACCCCAGCATGGGATAATTTTTAGCATTTTCCCTGGGGCTATCTATCCTCACCAGCAACCCCTTCCAAGGGGCACCACCTATAATGGACTTTGGTCTCAGCCATCAGTTACAATATTACTACTCTTTTATTAAATCGAATTATACTGAAGACATGGATATGAGATAAGAAAGGCAGAAGGTGTGTGTGAGAAGACATGTGTGTCACGTTCTCAATTTGGAGAAGTAGATTTAGTATTTGTTCACTTGTCAATAGCTCCAAGATGATCCACATCTATGAGGAAGATTCCTTCTCTGTTATGCTACTTTTAAAGCAGAAATGATATCACATTAATCTATCATATTCATATTGACAAGTGGTTTTTTACATCCATGCTTATTGATCTCCTAGAGTAAATAGGATCATTTTCTGTACAGGGGTAAGAATTTTAGTATTCTTTACTAAATAGATTTTTATAATACTAATACCCAGCCAAATCAGAAGACAAATAATGTGAAATAGCTTTTAATGCTCATCTAAGTTGAGTTCTTAATCATAAAGCTTTAGCTCAGCATGAGCTTTTAGTTTACACTGAAGGAGGAAGGAAGGTTTTAGGTTTTGCAGCATATATATTTCTAGTGCTTTCTGATTTTATGGGCAATTCTGTCTTCATGCTTCCTTAATCTTGAAGCTCTTTCAAAGACAACATACTGTGCCAAATGTACAGTGATTATGTAATGTGGACAAAAATCCAGTGGGAAATGTGTGGAGCAGATCAAAATCATTCCACTTAAGACCTTTTACAGTCATTTGATCTAATGATGTTCACTAGGGTTTGATGCACTAAAAGGCAGCCACTGCGAGAACATAAGGATTGCATCAACATGTGACTTTTCAATGTAACCGGGTTCATTGTGGTCTTTTGAAGATGGTTTTACATACAAAATAATATCTATACAAAAACAAATATCATGACAAACTTTCCGAATCATTAAATTTTATGCCATTTCCTATGAAAAATCTCTTTCTCTTGTCAAATGGACTTCAAAGCAACATCTTACATGAATAGGAAGTGATATAGAGGAATCCACTGATTATCCACATTGGAAGTGTGGCTCATCTGAACTTTGGGGGGAAAGTAAATTTTCATCTAGTTACTTCCAATTATGTTGCAGTCACAGATGAAATTATTACATGCACTTTCACATTTAAGCTAGAAAATAGTTCCTCATTTCTTCTAAGTTAGTCTTCAGTTACTTTTTTCAAATTTAACTGGTATTGTATATTTCAAAATTGAAAGATACATGTGTGGTTTGAAGTTTCAAATAACACTTGAAAAGAGTTTGGGAGTCATCACTCATGCCCATACAGCAATTAAAAGCTGAATCAATTGAAAAGCAGTGACTTCTTGGACCACAGACTATTAAAGTGGGAGATGAAACTGCCACCCAGAAATCAGCATAGACAGGGAAATACAGTCATAGCCCAGATCTGCTTGCCTGGAGCAGAAGCCATTAGAGCCATAACTGGCAGGAACTTAAATGGTAATTTTGACAATTTGCTGGAGGTTAAATGAATTAATGTAAAGTGAGAAACCCTAAGAAGTCATAGTCTTAGGGCCTCCTCAATTCAATGGGTTTTACCTCCAAGAGCCACACCAGATTTTCAGTGAAGAGCCAAGAAAGATCTCTTGTCTACTCTGGCCAAAAGTAATTGTTAAAACACTTCCAGACTCTTCTCCACAATAAAGACCTAAAATGCAAAAGAAAAGACTTTACCTGAGGCATATCCACCTGAAGAAGGGAATTCCTCTAAATGCTGCTCTTCCAGCTTTCCTGTTCTACTTGGAGAGAAAAAATAAACATTATAAACAAGTCAGCTATTCAAGAAAATGGAATAGGAATTGTGAACCGAAAAAATCATAAGACCATTTTCAAGGCAAATTATGTCTATTGGGAAGAAAAAAATGCAATTTAGGATATACAGATTTGGGTAGAAACCTAAAATGTGCCCCAAGGTGGGATAAAAGTTGGGAACTTTTAGGAAGGAAAATAAGGTGAGTGGTAAAGAAAAAAGTGTCAACAGGCTTAGACCATTTTTGGTACTGCATAATTGATTACTAATTCTATCCCTTGAGTCCATAACTATTGTCTTTCAAATATGGATGACTGCTTAAACCAATTATTTGCTTGGTGATTTCTTAAAGCAATTAGGTTCAAAGGTCTTAGATCCAATACTCAAGACAGCAAAGCAGTTTTTCTGTGGTGAAATCTCTGGCTTCATCTAAAAAAGGGTTCCACTTATGCCATCTTGTCACAGGATGCTGCAGTAGAAAAAGGGGATAGGAAAGAAAGGTACACCACTGGACAACAAGTGTAAAAGTCATAACTCTATGACGCAGGCCTCAAATTTAATTATAATATCATTAAATCCTTCTATTTAGAGCCTTCCCTGGTGGTGCAATGGGTTAAGTCGCAGCACTATGAAGCTATTCAGAGCCACTGTAGCACGAGTTCCATACCAAGCCAGGGAGCTTCCCACATGGCGCAGCAGACCTCTCCTGTCTGGCCCGCTGCTCCCCTCAGCAGTGTATTTCAGTCGATCTGCCTGTTCTGCTCCCCACTGTGTCTCTGGTGAATTCTCTCACCCCCACCCCACACACACACCTCTGGCCTACACCCCAGCTTGTATGCATAAATAAATAAATCTTTAAAAACAAATCATTACATTTACCACATCAACAGAGCTCCAGTATAGCAACAGTGGATTATAGTTGAAAGAACTAGGAGACATTGACTCCCTCTGAGAATACTTAGAGAAGCCCAAAGTCAACAGATAGCACAAGAGCTCAAGAGAAATTTTAAACTGTTTACGCCTACAGCTACAACAAACATAAACACACACCAGCTCTTAGTCAGATTAGCATAAATCCTCACACTATGGGTCTATTTATCTCAGTTCCTATTGCCCAATAATCATGACTGATTTTCAGCAAAAAGAAGTTGCAAAAATACACAATCTAAAGAGACAGAACAAGCTTTAGTACCAGACTCAGATATGACACACATGTTGGAATTATTAGATAGGAAAAATAAATGAAATTCTCAGAAATTAAAAATAACAAGAATGAAGCCTTTCTTTGATAGGCTTTCCATAAACTACATATGGCAAAAAAAAATCAATAAGCTTAAAGATAGATCAATAGAAACTTCCTAACTGAAATGTAAAGAGATATAAAGAACAACAAAATTACAGAGTATTCGATATTTTGTAGCACACTTTAAAATGGTGTCATATAGGTAGCCCTTGAACAATTAGGGTTGAATTGCATGGGCCCAGTTATGCATTGACATTTTTTCTGTGAGTTCCAAATTCATGAATTCAACAAACTATAGATGTTGGGTAGCTCAATCTGTGGATGCAGAACCTGGAAATATAGAAGACCAACTAAAGGGGCTTTAGAATCTGTGGATTTTGGTATTCATGGATCCTGAAACTAATCCCACTGAGAGAGGACTACAGTAAGTTTGGGAGCAGTCAAAAAAATAATTTTTGAGTACCTGGAGGTTGGCTTCTCTAACCCCTGCATTGTTCACTATATATGGATTATTACAATATAGGGAGGAAAAGAAAGAGAGAATAATACAGAATAGATATTTGAAGGACTAATGGTCAAAATTTTCCCAAAATTAATGACAGATAACAAGCCACAGGCCCAGCCAGTTGTTGTTTTTTTTTTTAGATTTATTTATTTTTGCATGCAAGCTGGGGTACAGGCCAGAGGTGCAGGGCAGCGAGAGGGTTCACCAGAGACAGTGGGTAGCAGAACAGGCAGAATGACTGAAATACACTGCTGAGGGGAGCAGCGGGAGAGGCAGGAGAGGTCTGCTGCGCCATGTGGGCATCCCCCCCACCCAAGGGCATCGAACTCGTGCCGCTGCTGCCGACAGCTCCACAGCGCTGCGCTTCACCTGTTGTGCCATGCGGGAGGCCCAGATCCAGCAAGCTTTAATGAACATCAAGCAAAATAAGTACAAAACAAGTCAATGTGCAGGAATGTCACATTCAGAACACAGAAACCATAAACAGAAAATTCTGAAAGAGGAAAACAGACTTTACCAATAGGAAAAAGGGTTAACTTACACTGTATTTTTCATCAAAAACCATGAAAACACGGCCTCCCTAGTGGCGTAGAGGTTGAGCACTGCGCCGTGGAGCTGTCGGCAGCGCGCAATGCGAGTTCGCTGCCCAGCCGGGGAGAGTCCCACATGATGTGTCAGACCGCTCCTGCCTCGCCCGCTGCTCCGCTCAGCAGTGTATTTCTGATCTGCCCGTTCTGCTCCCCCACTCTGTCTCTGATGAACCCTCTCGCCACCTCATGCCTCTGACCTGTACCCCAACTTGTATGTATAAATAAATAAATCTTTAAAAAAAAAACATGAAAACAAGGAAAGGGTCTATGGGAACTGTGCCATTTGCATGTTTTTAAAAAAATAATCTAAAACTGCTCTAAAACAAACCTTTTTTTAAAATAATGGTTTGTGGTGATGGAGTATGGGTGGGTTGGTGGTAAATGCACTATGGTGGTAATACCTGATGGGGATACCCCAATGTTACCTGAGTCAAAAAATAATTTAATTAATATTTAAAAGTAGATTACTTTTAAAAAAATAATGTGAAAAACTAGGCTTGTGATACTGATCTAGCTCAGAGGTTATTTACATCTCCTCAGGGTGGATTTGATAATTCTAAAGGTATTCTGATATTTTGTTGTTCTTTATCATTGGGGAAGGACAATGAAAGTACTGAAAAATTCTAACCGTTCATCACCCACTACGAAGAGTTTCTTTGCAGATGTACATCCACACTTTTTTGAAAGACAGTATCATAGAGAGGTTAAAAACATAAAGGGCCTCCCTGGTTGCGCAAGGGATTAAGTCTTATGAAACCAGCAGGCAGCCATTGGATCCCTAGCCAGCGAGCTGACTCACATAGCACAGCAAACCTCTTCTGTGTCGCCTGCTGCTCCCTTCAGCAGTGTATTTCGGTCAGTCTAACTGTTCTGCTCCCCACTCTGTCTCTGGTGAATCCTCTCAGTCCCCCACACCTCTGGTCTACAGCTCAGCTCCTGTATGCAGAAATAAATTTTTTTAAAAAAAAAATTGATATTTGAACTATTCTGTTAGATTTCAAATCCTGGTTCTACTTCTTTTTAGTTCATATCACCTTGTAATTGAGTCATTTAATTTCTCTGTGCTATATTTTCTGTGTGAATCTGTAAAATGGGAATCATCACAGTACCTGCCTTACAAAGTTATAAGGATATTATGTTTCTATATTCATAAAGCACAATAGTACTCAATACATGTATTATTTGTCTAAGTTGAGGACTGACGGTTTTTTGGAAAACCTCTTTCCCAGTCTAACCTATTGGAAATATAAAGTGTGCATACACTAGGAAAAAATACCATATCTAAATCTAGTTCATTATACCAAATAATTCCTTATATAAACAGCATTGGACATAAATAGGTTTAGCAATATTGTAAGATTTAAGATCAGTGTGTGAACACAAAATAGAGATATATAAAAATCTATTGTATTTCTATACAACAATGAACAACCTAAGAAATAATTCCATTTACAATAGTGTTAAGAGTAAAATACCTAAGAATAAATTTAATCAAAAACATCCAAGAATAGTATAATGAAAACTACAAAACACTGTTCAAATAAATTAAAAAATAGCTAAATGGAAAGACATCCAATGTTCATAGACTAGACACTGTCAGATATTGGGGCAATATAACCTAAATCTATAGATTCAACATCTATCAAGCCCTATCAAAATTCCAATTGTTTTTTTACAGAAATGGGCAATTGACCCTAAAACTTATATGGGCTTGCAAGGGACCCAAAATAGTTGAGAAAGTCTTTTAAAAAGTAAAGTTGAAGGTGTTATAATTTTTTATTTCAAAACCAATTAGCTACAGTAATCAAGGTGATGTACTGGCATAAATCTAACCATACAGATCAATGGAATAGAATTCAGTTTACCGAAAAAAAAAAAAAAAAAACATGCTCCCATGGTCATTTGTTTTTTGGCACTGGTTCTAAGATCACTCAGTGCTGAAAAAAAAATAATAATCTTTTCAACAAATACTGCTAGGTTATCCAAGTCTAAACATTACTTCACACATATAAAAATTAGCTCAAAGTGTATCAAAGACATATATGTAAGAAAACTATAAAACTTTTAACCGAAAATCCTGTTGTAAATATTTATCACATTAGGCAATGAGTTCTTATTTTTTTTTCCAAGAGAACAAACCCATTTTTATTTATTAGCTTTCAATAAGTTTTAATCCTTGCAGGGTACAGCCAGGGAATTGGTTTCCGTTCCCCATGCAAGCTTGTCCAGTGAGCAAATGACACAGAATCTAGGTCAATCTATTGGTAGGCTGATGTGCTTTCAGTCATATTTCATTAACAACAAGTCTTCCAGCTAAAATCCCCCATATTTCTGCAAACTAATTATTATAAAGGTTATCCTAACCATGACAATATTCTTTTGTCTTTAATCTGCCTACACTGGAAAAGAAAGCACACTGTTTAGTGTTAGATTCATAATGGGGCCTCCATGGTGGTGCAGCGGTTAAGCACTGCACTCTGGAGCTGTCAGCAGCGGTGAGGTGAGTTCGATGCCAGGCCGGGGAGTTCCCCACATGGCGCAGCAGACCTCTCCTGGCTCGTCCGCTGCTCCCCTCAGCAGTGTATTTCCATAGACCTGCCTGTTCTGCTCCCCACTCTGTCTCTGGTGAACCCTCTCGCCACCCCATGCCTCTGGCCTGTACCCCTGCTTGTATGCATGAATAAATAAATCTTTAAAAAAAATAGATTCATAGTGAAAGGATTTCCAAAATAATATTAGTAACATAACTTAGTGGTTAAGAATGATGTTTTTAGGTGTCATTTTCAGAAGCAATGTATTTGTTTTCACCCAATTATGATTCAGCATGTCAGATTGTGTTAGTCATGTAGCTTTACCTTGTGATATCACAGTTCTAGCTCAATATAGTAAGTACAGACTTCTGGAGGGAAAAGGCAGCTTTTGATTTAACTTTGCTTTCACATATGGAGTGCACATTGTGGTATCAGTATAATAGAAAAAGAAAAAATGCTGAAACCTCCAGAGAAATGTTAAGCTGTTTTGTTTTGTTTTGTTTTGTTTTTCTTTTTGTGGTCAGAATTGAAAGTGCCACCTGAAGAATGTCTCTTAAGAGATTGTCATATTTGTGACTGTCATCATGACTTCACTTATCTCAGCTGGTGGTCAAATGTAGCTTGAAAGCCCAAGATCGTGCCCAAGAACTGCCAGGTACAGAGTTACCTCTTGACCCCATTCCATTTTTGGAACATTTAGACCCTATGTGATTCATAAAAGTTATGTGTTGTTTATTTCCTTTGTGGCACCAAAGAATCAATGGTCAAGATAGACAAAGGCATGCTAAGATTGTTGAAGATCCCAGCAAAAGAAAATTTTCAGTCCCTTATCTTTATAAAATAAATTTCAGCCACTCCAAATCAAACTGTTCTGACACTCCCAAATCACTAGATCTTAAGAAGAACTTCTACTCTGGCAATTGGGTGTCATCAATTTGCCCAGCCTCCCTCCTGGAAACAGAGGGGTATGGCTTAAACCACATGATGACCCCACAGGTGTAAAGTCCCAGAGCTACTGCAGTTTCGTGTTGACCAAGGTCTAATTGGTTTTAAGAATACCAAAAGTAGTTAAACAGGGAGAGAGCCCACACATGAGCCATTTTGAACCTGAGTCTGGGAAGGTGCTCGATATCAAAGGGTATTTAGTAAATTTCAAGGATGACATTCCAAAGGGACCACCTTCTGAGGTTGCAGTCATGCCAGGGCCTTGTTTGCCAGGCTGTAAAGGAAATTCAGAGAATAGATATAAGCTCTGGTGCCAAGGACCTTATCATGTCCCAGACCTTGGAAAAGTTGACCTTACCCAACATGCAAAATGAGATTATTGTTATTAAAGTTGCCATTGATGTCTTTTGGTAATCCCTGGCTGGGGAATGAATGCTTTTCCTGAAGAAATGTTGGTTAGATGAAGATACAGTGTGGGCATGAACTAGGTGGTAAGTGGAGACATAGTGAGTGTGTTTTTCTCAAAAAACATGTGTGAATACCCCGAGAGGGCGAGAGGGCCACTGAGATGGTCCCCAAGATCTGAAATGATTCCAGTTCATAGAAACAGGGAGGATGACCACAGCTGAGCAAGAACCAAATTAAGGCAATTCTTCCAACTTGCTCATCATTTTTGTTGGCCTTGTTACTCAATATATGGAGCCATAACATTGATATCACCTGGGATTTTGCTAGAAATGCAGAATCTCAAATCCCCAATTCAGACTTACTGAGTCAGAATGTGCTTTTGAACAAGTTCCCCAGTGATCCATGTAGATATAAGAGTTTGAAAAACATTAGGTTATGATCTCTATTCCCTAATGCACAGTAATATAAGTAGGAAGTTACTACTGAAACCATCTTTGCTATACTTGACCTCCAAAGGAAGGAGCTCACCATAGTTTTAAACATGATTTAAAAACCAAATGAAAAATATGACTCGCAGGCACAATATATGAATCACATTTATACACACACACACACACACACACACACACACACACACACACACACATCACACATATAGCTCAGGTAAGAAAGAAAAGTTGTAATTACCCAGAAAGAAAAGAAAAGGTCTTCTTTAGCTTGGACTGGGGTAGTGGTAGTGCAGATGGGAATTGACCTTCTTTCCTTCCCAAATAATGTCTAGAAACTTGGAAAACAGCATTGCATTCATGTATACCTCACATTCAGAATCATACATGTATTTAAAACAAAATGTTACTCTCTTAAGGTTATTACATCACTTCACAATCATATTAAAAGCCAAATCCTCAGGAACCAGAATCTTTCTAAAAAATAGATTAGTTAACTAATGTAATTTATGTAACTGTGCTTATGAAATAGAAAAAAGTGTCTATGCAACATAAAAATGCCACAAAAGTATAGTTTTTACTAATTCCAGGGGGAAATAGTCTATGAAATAGACCAGAAAATATAAGAAATTTCAATTGCTCCAATATAAAAATATTTAAAAGAAAATCAATATATGATACATGGGAACTCCAGACTTTTTACTTTTCTATATATGAAACAAAAACACCAATCTAAAATTTCATTTAACAAAATCTCTGTAACTATTTTTTCTGTAAATTCATCTAGGAAGCTTCAAAAATCAATACATTTTATTGTTTATTTTTGAAATAATAAGGGTCTATGTGGAGTCAAGTAATAGCTGTAAAACTCAGGTAAGATTTTTCTCAATGATGATGCAGTAGCATTAGTGTTATTAATTTTTTATAGAGTTGTGTTTCCTTAAAACTCCCACATTCACTATGTAAGACACACAGAAAGAAAAGAAGCCCAATTAACAAAGAGTAATGACTGAGTGAAGAGTCAGTGATTTCAATGAGCTAGAACAAGGAATTTAGATGTTTAGAATAATGTAGGGTTATATTTAAGTGAGAGCCAAGTCTCTCAGTTCAAGTTCTAAACATATTATTATACACATATATTCTTTTAAAATATTTTTATTTTCTTAAATATTTAATTTATTTATTAATGCATACAAGAGCTGGGGTGTAGGCCAGAGGTGCGGGGTGGTGAGAGGATTCACCAGAGACAGTGGGGGACAGAACAGCTGGATCAAGTGAAATACACTGCTGACGGGAGCAGTGGGGGAGACAGGAGAGGTCTGCTGTGCCATGTGGGAAGCTCCCTGGCCTGGGATAGAACTCAGGCCTCAGCAGTGATAGTGTGATAGCACTGAGACTTAACCTCCACATCACCAGGGAGGCCTCTAAATATTTTTACTTTTAATAAAGTTAAATAATTTCTCTAAGATAAATTGATTCTTGCTTGAGTCTATGAGATAATATGCAAAATGCATATACAACAGTGCCTGACATGTAATAAACGTTCAATAAATACTATTATCCATTATCATCATCTCACTTTGTTAATATAACAAATGACTAGCTATAAACAAAAGACATTTATGTTCTATCTCCTAGCCAGTCTTTGAATATCTTCACATGATCCCACCATATTCAAGAATTTTCTAATATCATGGACCAAGATTATAAAAATTCAAAATTCAGGCAATAATTATACATATATATTAAACCTAGCAATGTTATTGTCAAAACACATCTTGCTGGGTAAGCTTTCAGGTTTTCTATCTTATCCTCTCACCTTGTCCCCACCAAGTGATTGATTTTTAATTTGTGAAAGATGATTTTTACTATAGTTTTAACAATGATAATAGTGGCAGCCTATGTCCTTGTGAAATGGCATACAAGCCTTTAAATCGTGTTTGGGTTAGTCACCTTGTCAAAATTTCACACAGGTCTATGCCTCTGCAAAAAGTGCCATTTAATTGTGCTTCCTATCTTGCTGTAACTGGTCCTGGGTTACCAATGTTATACAGACTTATGTTACAAAATGCAGATCACATTTGAGTGCTTCTTCTTAAATGCTTAATGAGAAACAGAAAACCACTGTAATGCTACACTAACTTATAAGGGCTGTGGCTCTACTCGGAGAAATCAGCCCAGCTTCTAGCTGGCACAAAGCCTGCAGCTCAAACTCAGTCCCAAATAGAGAAACCCCTGAGAGGCATAAAAAATCTGACAGAGGAGTTCAAATAGTTTCCTTTAATCTATTGAACTACATGAAGTACGGCATGATTAAGGATTCTCGAGGAAAAGATTCTATGAAACATTATCATTAAATAATAGTGATAACAATCATAAAGAACTGAGTGACCCTAAAGCATAATATTTAAAGACAATGGAATAATAATGATACCACCTGAGGAGAAAATTTATGTAATGAAACTATCTGATAGTGAAGAAATGAGTACGGAATTAGGATAACTTTTCACTGCTATGGGTCTGAGAAATTTCAGACACAACCCATCTTAATTTAGTATTTGTTCTTCTCAGTCTTCCTTCCATGACCCTCAAAACGGCTACATTTCTGTCATTCCATAAGGCACATAGATAGCAAAAAAGTGTTAGTTCAATTGCCAAGTTTAAAGAATTGAACATTCTAACAGAAACATATTATTGAGGAGAATGCCAAGGTCATCTCTGCGGGAAAAGGAGGACCCTGACTCATTAGTGTTCATTCTCACAGAGTAAGGCAAAATGGACCTGAAAAGGATGCTTTATAGTGCCCACCACTGTCCAATATGGAGCACCGTTGAAACTCTGAGTGCTTGTATGGGTATTAATCAATTTGAAGTTTTACAACAATAATTTTATTTCAAAATTAACAATTTAATTCAGAATTGCCCATTCAGTTTTTTTTTTTTTTCAGGCCAATACATCCTTATGCATTTCTACCTTAACCCACTGCAATCTGTTTTCTACCTTTGTTATTCCATTTCAAAGATCACCGCTAGTCTCCAGCCCATCAAATTCATTGGCCTTTTCAAAACCTTTGGTTTCTTGGCATCACTAAAGTTTTTGGGAACTTTGAAAGCCATTGCATGGAACTCTCTTTTCCTTTGTCCTTGTGTGGCTTGATCCCTCCGGTTGTCTTTTGTCTGGCCTTTTAGAATAATTGCCTTCTCTAGCAACTCAGGTTACAGTCTCTCCCTGCTTCTACCTGTCCTGTGCCTTCTGTCACATTGATCTTATTAAAACATTTATTTTATCCTGCTGACTTTTTACTCAAAAGCCTTGTACTTTCCTGAGGTAAAAGTCAAACCCCTTAGCCTGGACCATTAGATTCTAGCTCCTCTAATAATCCATTCAGTGGTTTACCCAAATAGGAATTTATATCACGCTTATGTAATTTCAGTTGAATGTAGGGTTCATGAAATCATTCAGGAACATAGATGACAAAAGTTCTGTGATTTTCGCCTTGAATATAAAATCAAATCAGTAAATGGGAAAGAGGAAATGGAGGAGTACACAGGAGGTTTTTATGAGTCAATCCTCCATCCACACACCATTGGCCAAGGGTAATCATAGACCCAAGATATCTGCAAAGGATTTTGGAAAATGTGCTCAGGAGTCAAAAACAAACAAACAAACAAGAAAAAACCCCAGGATTTATTGAATAGCTATGCAGTCTTTGTCACAGTTGTGCATAATCCATTACAACTCCCAAACAATTTTCAAGTCTTCATAAAATAAAGCCTGCCTTATCTATTCATGTTTTCATGGCTAAGCCTTGCTTATTTACACAGCTTTTCAGCAGCGACACTGTCTTTCACTGTAACTGGTCTCCCCCTTCTTTGCACATATAAATTCTACATTCCTTTCAGAGTTGGTTTATTTTCACATTCCCCACAAAGGCTCCCAAACATCACAGTGACCTCTACTTCCTCAAAATAGATAACATTATTTTCCATATTATTTATTGGCAGATGCCACTCCAAATGCTAAAGACCATGTGTGCCTATCCAAGTCGTGGACTGAACTGCAGGGCTACGTGAGTCAAGAGGTAGCTGTACATTATATCGTGCCCCGATAGTTTGGAACTAGCTTGTTCCAAACTAAGCACCAGAGACACACATTCCTGTGTAATTTTTAGAGTTCACACCATAATGAACAGCCCTCCCTGGGCCATTTCAGTGTCTGCCTGTTCCTTAATATAACAGTTTCCTCTTTTCTGGAAACTCCTTTCTCTTGACTGCAGTGAACCCCAACTGTCACATTAGTACTAGGGGACTCCCTCCTTCCTTTTCCATAGCTATTAGATTCTTAGCTATTTTAAATGGGTTGGATAATGGCTAAAGGACAAATTTCTGCCATGTGGCAAAACAGAGAAAGCCAGTCAGCAGAAAGAAAAAAGAAAGCATCTGTTCAGGGGGAAGTGACACAACAAAGAGAAAGCTAAGAAAAACCTGACATAGTTCTAATTCCTGCCACTTCTTTTCCATTGGCCTAATTGCATCTCCTTCCCTTCGTTCTGAGGGGCATTCCTATACCCAGTCATTTTTTCTTTTCTTTCAGATGCCAGCAATGTAGCAGAGTGGTCAAGGGCATGGACCTTAGAATCAGAGAAACTCAGATTTGAATCTTAGCTCTGCCACTTACTAAACGTGTGACTCATAGGCAAGTCATTTACATCTCTGAATATCTGCTTTCTCACTTTTAACATCTCAGATGGTTACATAAGCTACTCTGTGTAAAAATCCTAAAACTGGGCCTTAGACGTAGTACATGCTCGATAAATGGTATTTGCTATTTTATCTAAAATAAAGTGCAATTCATTATAAAAGGCACCCTTATTACATCAATGTTAAAGAAAGTGTAGGAAAGTGTGTGATTCTGGGATTGATGGACTATGATGTCACTTATTGGACTTCCGGCAAAAGTTCCAGGGTGACTCCCAGGCCTCTCTCATAAATCATGTCAACTAAAATCTAGTGGTTACCAGGACAGGCAGACCCAGAACTCTTGAGACTGTTTTCTCTATTCAGAGACATAGAAATTTTAAGTATTATTGACCTCCAGGTGAGTTTCTGATCATAAGAATTCCAAAAGCAAAAGTGTAAATGAAATTTTTATCTTTGGAAATGTAACACTTTTCCACTGAGCTCAATGTTACTCAGGTTGGGATGACAAGCAATAATTACTTGAGAATGAAAACTTTTTAAATTCTGTTTTCCAATTTAGTGTGATAATTAATATGTGAAGGAGAAAAAAAGGACATCTCCATTTTCATATGTTAGTTGGAAATGGCAATATTGACAAGATCAAGTAACTGTTTTGATCATTAAATAATTACAGATGCTATAGAATTTTGCAATGGAATAAAATACAGCAAATGCCAAAATTCTGCGTTAGTAAGTCACTGCCTTAAACATATGGAAATTTAATTTAAGACAAATGCCTGAGAAACATCTAATCATAGAAACAATGCTAGTATCTAATGCAAAAACAGTAGTAGGCAGTAAAAAGACAAAAATATACATAATGCTTAACTTGTATTACATGAATAAAAATAGATGTTTCTGACTTTTAAAGAATTTTGTATGGTCTCAGAAGTTTGCTGAAGTGTCAATAACTAGTTCAGAGAGTGAAATAGTGGTTTATCATTCTGCGGAAAAATTGAAGTTGTTAAGTACTTATACATTCTCGGGGGATATAATAAAACATACTCCATGCAATTTGCCTCTACCTCTCCATTTGGAAGGACAAAAAGTGCAGTAAGCAGGTTGAAGATATTTTTTTAAAGTGGAACTCATAACTACTGTCATGATTTTGTATTACTTGCACATTAGAGGCAAGGACAAACCTCAGAGGCCTTTCATAATAAACCATCATTTGTTGTTACAACAAATATTTGTTGACCACCTATTTTAGGCCATGTGTAGGAAACTGTCTATTCTAAGGCAAATTACAGAATCTCAGAAAGGAATGGAAAATCAACTGTATTTCATTATGGTTAATAAGGACCTGTATTTTACTGTAGAACAATGAAGATGATGATGATGATGAGTGATAGTATAAAGAATCCAAAGTGTACCAATTTAAAACCTACTTTTAATCTCCAAATATCTTGTAGGACACAACTTTTTTTTAAGAGCTGGGGTGTAGGCAGAGGTATGGGGGTGGGGGGGCAGTGAGAGGGTTCACCAGGGACAGACTGGGGAGCAGAATAGGCAGATTGACTGAAATACATTGCTGAGGGGAGCAGCAGGCGAGACAGGAGAGGTCTGCTGTGCCATGTGGGTTAGCTCCCTGGCCGGAGATTGAACTCATGCTGCAGTAGCTCCCAATAACTTCATAGTGCTGAGACTTAACCCCTGTACCACCATGGAGACCCCTAGAACACAACTTCTTGATTAAAGCAATTGTATAGGTAGAAAGAAAATACAACCTACACATGAATAGTATACTTCATCACAATGACACAATCTTTTCTTACTTTGCTATGTTCAACTTTCCAAAGAACTGACGGGGTACAATTTTACCTTCTCAAGACATACCTAAGGCTAAATCCATAAATGAGACCATACATCATAGATCATTTCTAAAAAGGTGTGTCATAGGAAAATAGATGTATCATGGTAACAAAATAAGACACATAACTGTGGGTCAAGTAGAAACAAAAACAGAAGTTGGAGACTGTCTTATGGGAAAGGAAAGGTAGTTGTAGAATATTTGAAAATTATACCACCAACACTGTTAATGGAAATGGAGATTAGTCCAGCTTCTATGGAAAACAGTTTGTAGTTTCTCAAAACACCAAAAATAGATCTACCATATTATCCAACAATTTCATTCCTAGCTATCTTACCGAAAGAATACAAGACACCAATTTGAAGGGATATATCCTCTCTTTTATGTTCATTGCAGCGCTATTTACAATATTCAAATTTTAAGCACCCAAGGGCAATTGAGTAGATAGAAAAGATGGGCTATATGTAGCAGAATACTACTCAGCTATTAAAAAGAAAGATAAAATCTTGCCACTTGTGGCAACAGGGGTGGAACTGGAGGGGAGGATGCTAAACAGAGTAAATCAGGAGAAAGACAAATACTGAATGATTTCACGCATATGTAGGATATAAGGAAATAAAGCAAATGAACAGAAAAACAAATCTTTGAAATCTGATTTTAAGAACTGAGGCTACCAGAAGAGGTTAGGAGATGGGGATAAAAAGGGGCAGGGATCCATTGAACTATGGTGGAGTATGATAGGTGCATTGTTGGTGAGTCTCATGTGATACCACATATTTGTAGAAGTGTGAACTTTAATCTCTAAAACATATGCAGTGTTGTTAACCAACATCATCTCAATAAGCATGCATGCATACATGCATGCACATTTACAAACATTTGTGAATATTGCAGTACAGAAAAAAATAGCTTCTCAATATATTTTCATAAATACATTACAATATGGAGATAACGTATTTCTTCCTTTATAAAAGGACTTAACAAACTATGACCCAAAGTTCAACTCCATACCTCTGCTTCCCCCAAATTTTATAAATAATGGTTTATTAGAACACAGTCATGCTCATTTAATCTGTGGGTGCATTGGGTTGTTACTACAGTAGCCAAATGAGCAACAAAGGTAAAATGGTATCAGGACCTTCATTGACAAAACTGTTAACCTTAACATAAGAGCTAGAAACTCTCTTGCCCTCATTCCCAAACATATCAGTATTCCCTCCCACCCATTCTTTTCTTCACTATTGCATATTTTTGGTTTACTTCAAGTGCATTTTTCCTTCATCTTACAGGCCCTACTTTGCTGAAATTTATCTTCCATTAGGCCCAAACAGAGTCCACAGAAAGCCCATTTTTTATACTCTTTTGAATAAACTGATGACATTTCTGCTTTCTTCTCCAGAAGTTAGTAGTACAGCAATTTCTTAGAAAAATCAACGTGGAAACAATAGATGCAATGGTATACTATATACATGGTAAAGTAAGAAATGTGACATTACCCATTATCCCTAGGTCTTTGATGAAACTGAGAGAATGAAAGGAAAGGAACATGAGTATACATGTATACTGAAGATTTTATAACAAATGAAAAACACCCATGAATCATTAAGACTCAGGTCTATGCTTGAGATCTCATGAAAAACATCAGTAAATTGATAAGTAAATCTGCTTCATGTGCAATTGTTATAATTTCACAAACATCAAACTAGGAAGGAAATTTCTTTTAATTGAAGTAACATTGCTTTATAACATTATATAAATTTCTGGGCCTCCCGGTTGCACAGGGGTTACAGTTTCAAGGCTGTCAAGCTTTTGTCAGCCACTGCTGCCTGATTTTGATCCCTGGCCAGGCAACTGGCCCACAGGGCAAAGCAGACTTCTCCTGTCTCACCCGCTGCTCCCCTCAGCAGTGTATTTCAATAGATCCACGTGTTTTGCTCCCCACTCTGTCTCTGGTGAATCCTTTCATCTCTCCCCCTGCACCTTTAGCCCACACCCCAGTTCTTGAATGCATAAATTTAAAAAAGCTTTTAAAATTATATAAAATTCAAGCGTCCATGACTGAGAATCAACAGGTATGGATACTACATTGTTTACCACTATGTGTTTGCTAAAAGCACATTTGTCAGAAGATAAAGCATGATCAAGCAAAAACAACTATTTATCAAGAGTCACACATTTCAACCAGTAATTATTTTCAAATACTAATTATAAGCCTCTTTAATTGTTATTTTGCCATTATAAAAGATATTAACTAAACAAGATAGGGCATATATGCTTCTCAAACATTTACTGAATATAAACTACATTCATGAATATCTAATAGTTGCTAAAATAAAAACTAAATTTCTACTTTTAGGAAACTTAGAATATACTGAAGAAGAAAGTGAATAACAGCTCTCCTCCTCCCCACCCCTGCAGTTGAGTTTTATAATAGAGACCAAAGTCTATTATTTGTTTCTCTTAAGGACACATACATCATTTCCTTCTTGTAGACTCAGCCATAAGCAAACTGTTCCATCAAGTACATTATATGAAAATTGACATTCATAATCAGGCACTGTGCTGGTGCTTTATTTCCATTGATTCACTTAATCCTCAAGAAAATCCTGTAGGGGAGTGAAATTGATCATACTTCATCACAATCTCAATGACTAAACATGCCATCATGTTATGCACCACCAAGAGAGAAAATGTGTCACAACTTAAATGATAACATTCCATCAATTGCTGGACTCAACCTGACTTCAGAGTAGTTAATTGTGAAAATTGTGTACTACTAGACTGAATTAATGGTGCGTTTTTAACCCCCTGGTTAAAATATCAGAGTGCAAATAAGTAAATTTTCTATGTAAGGTCACTTAGTGGCAAAATATTCTGACTTCAGAGTCCATGATCTTAAATATTGAATATCACTGCAAGTGATAGAAAATTTTGATTAAATTTCTCAAGAAACACGAAGGTGTTGGTTGCAGGAACAAAAGCAGGAAAAAAGTCACTGGAAAATAGTAACTGCCACAAAGAAGTTATTCCTTCCTGTACTTTGTGAATTCTTTCTGCATAAGTTCTTGATCGTTGAATGGTATTGGGGTTATTCAAACCACCCTTTATTTCATTATAATCATGACTTGAGACAGATCAGATGAGAGTAAGAGGCCATGGCCGGTACCAAGTGTGTTGATTTAGAAGACACTGGGAAAACATTGTTAAGTCTCATACAGCAGAACTTCCATGGCAAAGGCATGCTTGGATATATGTGACACTAAGTTTTGTAATACAGACTTAGGAATTACATATTTAATGCAGGTTATATTCTGTTTACAAAAGAATCTAATTAATGTCATGTCAGAACATGACATTATGATGGGGAGCACCTATATTTGTCCAAGTGAGAGATTACACTGGTCAACAAAATTTTACAAATGTCATGTTACTGAAATAAAAATAGTCATTTCCTATCAATTTGTATGTGCTTAACACAAATATGACAGTCAAATTCTAATTTTGGCTCTAGTTTTTTTTGTAATCTGCAATAAATTGATGTTTACACCACAAAATGCATGCCAATAGTAATAGGCCTACAGTTAATACCTATAAAAAAATCAAGTCATAGACTACTTCTTAGATTTCTTTGCTTGTCTCTTGTATAGCTGTTCAGGAATAGAATGGATGGAAGATGGTTTCCACTGTGCAAAAGCACAGCCTTAAGATTCAGTTTCAAAGAGTCTAGAAATAGTCTCTATTCTTGTGGGTCATGAGTGATTTCTAAGGCATTCATGAGGCCCTCAATATTGGAACAGAATACCAGAGTACTTTCTTCTCTGAAGAAAGGCTACAACTGCTGGTGGCACTTTCGATATTAAGTAATTGTGACATCTTCTTCTAGAAGATTCCATTGTTGGAGTCTTGATCCTAGCAATTCTGCCTTTTCCTGGATAAGTCCAAATCACAAACCAAGTCAGTTAGTTCATCCTTTGTTAGTCTGTCTGGGGTTGGTGATGCACCACAGTGAAAATCTGGATCACTGCATGCTGATGGAACAGGAGAACAGGTTGGCTCACCCTTGTCCTCATCAGATGAATCAAGAGAATATTCTGCTGGAGGTTCTGAAATAGGAAGTCCCTCACCATGTGCAACTGGTTTCAATGTGGACAGATTGTTTGGGTAGACTGGTCTTGACTTCTTTTGCTTCATTATTCCGCCGGAAAGAGGAGGAACCAGCAAAAGGAACAGTTTTTTATGTGTTTGCTTGGCTCTCTCTCCACCATGGGGACTGCAAACAGCATTGATGGTCTTTTGCCGTTTAACCACTGTGAAAGCTGTGTTGTACATGTAGCACAGCATATATGCGGGGCCCAAGGCTTGTCTTGGCCACCAACCTTGCATCCAAAGTAAAGATGATACGCCTTCTTCATTTGAGAAGAGATCCTTTTCTTTTGGTTGGCAAATGTCACTACCCCACAAATAGAGCTGAAATTGTCCATGCTATTAACACACTTTCAAGGCATTACTGTTCTGTATTGTGCCTAAATGGATCAAATAATAACAGTTCTATGGAATAGTATCTTAAACTGTCTCGCACAAAGTCTGAAATATTTTCAATGCTCAACCTTTCTGACAGGGCTTTATCTCGTGCACTGCTGACGTCAGCTTACTTCAGCAGCAGCTGCCTGGCAGTAGTATTGCATTGCATCAGGAAATGATGCAATCAACTCTGGATAATGTGTGCATGATGGTATTATGCAATGCGATGCAATATGACATCATTCTAGGCTGATTTAGGATGTTGTTGTAATCCTACTAGATAAATTTACATGGTGAAGCATATAAAATGAATTATATGAAATATCTTCAAAATGAGAGCTAATGAAAAATTTTCAGGGTTATATTCATGTTCATCACACCAAGATACTACAGATTAGGGGTCCTTTTAAATCAGTAACAATCTCAATGTTGACCAGTGTTATTATCCAAAGTGAAGAATAAGGTTGCAAAGTTGTGACTTGCCTAAGGACCAAGACTGTATAGTCTAACACTTAGATCAGCACCTTCTACAATAATCAACAAGGATTTTTTAAAGTAAATTCATGACTTTTTATACTTTCATCATAAAAGCAAACTCTTTGTTCATTTGGCAAGTTCTTTGTTTTAGTAAAAGATGTTTTATGTATATGTGTATCACATATATTGTTTTGGCTGAGTTACTTCTCCATATGAAGTGTAAGATTTTAGGATTTCCAATATCACTGTGAAATTGAAGTAAATTTTCAACTCTTTTTGAGACCAATGAACTAGAAGAGGAGTAGCTTGATGCATTGCAAGCAGCCTTAGCAATGTGTCAAAGTCTAACCAGACCCACAGTTTGCAAACTGCTTCTTAAGATGGTAGAGCAAAAGATCCAATTTGTAATTTATGATATTTGCTGCTGTCCCTCACTCGGTCATTAGTAACCATGGCTCTTGCAATGAGGTTTAAAGTTATTTTTCAAGATCTAGTGTGGATGAGATTTAAGGCTACCCTAGATCATATGTTTTGGCTTATCCAGTCCCAAAGAATTTGAACCCAAAATGAAACCTCATTGCCTTGCATCATGTTCAAACTGAATTTTCTTTTCTAAAGCCAGAATCTATTTCATTCTAATTGCAGTTATTTTGTCCTATCTTATCCCCTATAATCAAAGTATCATTTTAAAATGTTAAGAAACTATAGATGTCAAGAGTAATTGGAAATGAAACAAAATGTAACAATTTGATCTTTCATGAGTTAGTCTTCATATCAAAATATAAACTAAAAAGGGATTTTTATATCTGGCATACTCTGGATGTAATGCTAGCAAAGAATTGGAATGAAAGGAGAAAAGTGGCAAAGGGCAGAAGGGGAAAAATTAAAAGTCTGTGTAGAACAATGATTGTTTACTTTAAATGCAAGGGATATTCTTTTGAAGTGAATATTGTGCTAAGTGTTAAGCCAAAACCAAAATTATATGAATGGAAAGAAAGTAAAGGCTTTGAGTCCCTGATGGATTTTTTAAATTCCTGTGGAAAGTTTGATGGACTGTTTTTTTTCTTATAAATAAACTATTGTGGTTTTAAGACATGTGTTGCGTCTTAGTTTATTTAATTCTGAATAGCAGAGAGAAGGAGTCACTTGGTGGGTAATACACAATATATTGGCATTCAAAGTAAATATAACAGATCATGTTTAAATTAAAAAGAATCTGCCTCAAAATAAAAGCCAAAAGGCAAATATAAAAAAAAAAAAAGGCGTTGTGGTTGTGAAGAAAATCCAGGCTCCATAAAAATAATTTAAACTAAATTATGAAAGGGAAATGTTCCTCACTGAGCAGAAGAACTCAACCTAGTCAGCTTGATTCCAAAATTATTAAACATTTTCACTATATTTGAATGGACAGCCCGATTTTTAAAATCATTAGAAGAGAGATAATCCTTGGCTATATATTACCTAGAATCTCATCCTATTCAAGGTATTGACCAAAGTATATGAATTTTTCTATTTCAAAAATTTTTTTGGTTTTTAGAGCCTCCCTGGTGGCCTAAAGGTTAAGTCTCAGTGGTATCACCACTATGGCCTGAGTTCCATCCCTGGCCAGGGAGCTGACCCACATGGCACAGCAGACCTCTCCTGTCTCTCTTGCTGCTCCCCTCAGCAGTGTATTTCAGTAAGTCTGCCTGTTCTGCTTCCCATTCTGTCTTTAGTGAATCATCTCACACCTCACAACTCTGGCCCACACCCCTGTTCTTCTATGTAAAAATAAATAAATTTTTTAAAAAATTGTTTTTTATAGTCCCAGAATCTTTGACCTTATTTTATTTCTAAATGTATCTTACTCTAATTGTCCTAGGAAACAAATATTTCAGAAAAATTTTGGTCATCTTAATTAACCTCACCTAAGCATCCTCCCTCTCTCTCTCTTTCTCACATACTCACTATATATTATATAGATTTTTGTTATATAGACATATATATGGTTTTCACATAAGATTGAAGATGATTAAAACTATTAACATTATCTTCATTTTCATTGTGTCTTGCAACACTTTGTGGAATCTTGTTCTAAACATTGTTTATTTTTATTTATTTATTTATTTTTTAAGATTTATTTTTTATTTATACATACAAGCTGGGGTACAGGCCAGAGGCGTGGGGCGGTGAGAGGGTTCACCAGAGACAGAGCGGGTAGCAGAACAGGCAGATCAGAAATACACTGCTTTTTAGTTTGATGTAGTCCCAGCTGTTTATCTTTTCTTTTACTTCCTTCGCTATGGGGGAAGTGGTTTTAAAGATTTTGCTGAGATGTATGTCATGTAGAGTTTTGCCAATTTTTTCTTCTATAAACTTTATGGTTTGAGGTCTTATCTCCAGGTCTTTTATCCATTTTGAATTGGTTTTTGTGCATGGTGTGAGGTAGTGGTCTAGCTTCATTTTTTTGCATGTAGCAGTCCAGTTCTCCCAACACCATTTATTGAACAAACTAATCTTGTTCCATTGCATATTCTTTGCTCCTTTGTCGAAGATTA